>JAEMTY010000155.1:0-42006 GCA_020423425.1 Chrysopa pallens
CAATGTGCATCAGGAAGCGTTGCGTCAGGCGGTAGCCGGCGGCTGTAAACGGTTCTTTCTCGGCACGGACAGTGCCCCGCATGCCCGTCACCGCAAAGAGTCCGCCTGCGGCTGCGCCGGGGTGTTCAATGCGCCGACCGCACTGGCTGCATATGCCACGGTATTTGAGGAGCTTAACGCGCTGGCGCACTTTGAGGCGTTCTGTTCACTGAACGGCCCGGCGTTTTATGGTCTGCCGGTCAATGACGGCTTTATCGAATTAACCCGCCGGGACGTGATCATCCCGGAAACCATTAACGGCGCAGAGGATATTTTAGTGCCTTTCCTGGCCGGCACCGATGCCCGCTGGGATGTTAAAACCTGCCGTTAAGCAAAATAAATTAGGTATAAATACGCAGTCATTTGGTGCAATAAGGCGAAAAACGGCTTATTGCACGTCTATGATGTTCAGAGAAGACTATTTTGCCGTTTTTTGCATAATAAAAGTCTGATCCCCCCCTTTTTACTTTTCAAAAAGACCTTATACTGATATCACCCGTTGTTAACGGGACGTTAGCTCTTAGTCAGAGATACTCAGCCATCTTGCCGTATGATTAGGAGGTTCCATGAACGATAAAAAAACCGTTATCCAGACTCATCCGGTTATCGGATGGGATATCAGTACCGTCGATAGTTACGACGCCATGATGCTGCGCCTGCATTATCTGCAGGATCAGTCCCAGTCTCCCGAACATGCAGAAGTGGATAAAACCATGTGGCTGACGACCGATGTCGCCCGCCAGTTGATTGACATACTTCAGGCCGGTATCGATAAAATTGAATCCGGTGAATATTATAATCAGTCAGACAATATCAGACACTGACACACAAAGACTGCACAAGAGGGACACCATTTGGTGTCCTTTGTGTTTTCTGCGGGCTTATTGCAAAAACTGAATACGTATCATGTTTTTTACTGACAGACATTTTTTCTGATGATGATAAATAAAGGAGTATTAACAGCCGGTCACAGATCAGAAACGGACGTATATGCCACCTGTAAACACACTAACCACCGCCTCATCGGCTAACATAACCCCGGTATACCGGGATAATCCAAAACCGGAAGACCCGGATATCTGGTTTGATGCCATCGACTACGTTGAAATGGAAGAGACCTGGTTTGAGGGAGCTGAAGCCTTTACCCCTTATAAAGACCATCATACCGATCCATCGTTTTCTGCCGGAGACGCGGCGGATTCACGGGTTCCCTTTACGGAAGACTGCCGCCGGTGTGTGCAGCAGCTTGTCCGTACCCTGGGCGAATACGGGGAGAACAAAATACTTTCTGTCTGCCTTTCTGAAATACTTCCGGGAACGCCGGCCCCTGTCATTATCGCAGCAAACAGTCTGTATACTGCGGTTACTGAACGGCGGAATATTGATACCGCAGTACTGCATGCCCTCGGACTGGTATCAGGATACCTTCCTGAGAATATGAATATTGTTTCCCGGCTGGCAGCGATTATCAGAGATACCGTTACCGGCTGGACGGACGGGACGTTCCTGCAACAGTTTTTGGGTAACGACGAAAATCACACGTCCATCCACCTGTTTACCGCCCTGGCGGTGATAACCATTGTCGCAAGGCACCGGATGAAAGAGGAAGGCCCCCCGCAACGCAATGTGCTGAAAGTGCCGGCCTTTATAGCCACTATTTTTATCCGTGCAGGCTACTATTGGACTGCGCTGGGAAATATGACAGGTCATCTCCCGTCCGGGGCAGAGCCCGCTGAAAACACCGCTGAATTACAACACCCTCCCGCTTTTGAAGTCGAGACTCTGGCGGAAATGAGCGGAGATATATGTCAGGCTCTCACTCCCTGCCCGCCTTCAGCGCTGCAACTCACTGCATTTTCGTCAAATTCAACCACTCATCCTGAGAGGTGCTTCCGGGGAATAGTAAAGAACAGACCCGCGATGCCTGAAGCCATTAATTCTCTTCCTCCCCCCGAACAAGTGCATTATCTGGCTGTGGACAAACTCCGGCAGGAAAGCGGTCTTTCCGGGCTGTTATACTGTGCAACCCGGAAAACTGAGACCCGCCGGCAAACAAATGAAAAAATGATTACCAACTCGCATTTCAATACGAAATGTGATGCCACCGTTTATCCTGAACCGCTGAAGAACACGGTTAATAATATACCTGTACACACCGGTGAACCGGGAACACCATCATCCCCGTCAGCAACAAGCCGGCGTGGCGGGGATGCTGTACTGCCTCTGGTGATGACGGGGGCTGTCATGGTCCCCGTGGCAACGTCTTATGTGCAGGCCCTGAAAAGTAAAACTGTCATTGCAGCCGGCACAGCCATGGGGGTATTAGGGTTAACCGCAGGAGCAAAAGCACTGCGGGACCATTTCAGTTCACCTGAATCGATAAGAAACGACGAAATAAAATCAGATTTACTGAAAGCAACTGACATGGATACCCAAAAACTGAGTCTGTCAGGAACACCTAAAAAAGTATTCAGAACATACAGGCTCATCAGTGATGAGTCCGGTCAATCAAAAAGAATACAACCCCGAAAGGCAATGAATTTAGATCTGATCAGGCTGGGTTCAGAGATGTATAAAACAAAAGACTATCTGACATTCTCTCTTCCCTCACAACACACGGTTCCGGATGTTCATCAGATTGGCGTTGTTAAAAAAATAAAAAAAGGCATAAGTCATATTACCTTTGATTTTAGATCTGATACCGGACACTCGAAATGTATTATCTTCAGCTTAAGAAAATATAGCACCGAAGAGGTTTTTAAATTGTTAAAGCACGGAAAGGATCTGATTGTATGGGACAATGGTAACGAATCGATAAGAAAGAATTTCTTTATGGACCTTACTCAAACCAGTAAATTTGATATAACCATTAATCAGGGACTGATGTCTTTTGTTGATGTAAATATTAACAATGAAAACATTTATACGGACATGGCTGACAATACGTTAAGTGATTTTTTTACAGGTATTAACTGCGAAAAAACAAGTAAGTTTTACAGAGAAGTTCATATTAAAGATCTGACAACAGAACACGTTAAACCTCATGTTTTATTAACTGACTGGTCGGGTTTCATATCCGTTGCGGAAAAAAACGGGATAAAAATAGACCGCCGTATAAATCCATTTACTGAAGAAAGTATGACATTTTATGGCAGTAAAGAGCACTTAAAAATAATATCTGAACGTGAAATATTATTTGAATCAATATACAAAGGCAGGGTCAAACGGTCAGTAAGTGCTGATGCCTCGCTGACAACAGCTCTTAATGCTGTAAGCTTTATCCATTTAACCAGAGTCTTATCTGATCCGAGGGTAGACAGAGAAACAAAAGAAAATACTATCCTTGATTATGTGAAAATTACATCAGCTGATACTTTTTCTTTCAGTACCGGACTGATTGAACATATGGATCCCTTTAAACTTGTTTCCGGGCCTTATGCCGCCGGAGTAAAAGGGATACTGAAAACAGCAGGGGCCTCCGTTGAGGTGATATTCAGTGCATTGAACTTCATCGAAGGTGTGGAGGAGACCGATCTGGCAAAAATTGCGTCAGCCTCACTGGGTATATTAGGTGCTATCTCTGGTGTTGTTCTGTCAGGGTTTACCGGGTTTGGGTTGGCCTTGTTTTTAATGGGGGGCGGATTAATTCTGGATGCTATATCAGATACAAAAAAAAGAGGCAGACAAAGAGAAGTATTCTTTAAAGATACAATACTCAATGTGACCAGAAATCAACTGTATAATTATGCATGGATATCAAAAACGAATCAGAAAGGTGAACATGAAGGCAGTTATAATGAATTTATACTAACCGATAATAACGTTCCCGGTGAAAAGCAAAAGAATGCGGCTGGTGAATATTTATTTTATGAATCACTGAGCGGACATCAGTATATAACACCTGAGAAAGCCGGTAGTTTTGATAATGTTACCTATAACACATCTCCGGAAAGTGAAAATATGGGTTTTATCGGTTTTAAAACACATGAAGAAACTAAGGGTGAACGGGTATCTCATATTATTTACACATCAGATGCCGCTATAAAAGACACATCTTATATCGCTCATAATAATCAGGGTAAGGACAGTATTCAGGGATATGGTGATTTTCTGAATGGAGATGATACTATTTATTCCAGAAGTACCGGAGCCAGGATTAATGCTGGTGATGGACATGATATTGTATTCGTATCAGGTTCGGAAGACGTCATTGATGGTGGTTCTGGTAGTAATACGGCAATTATAGATGGATTAAAGAGGAAAATAGTTCTTAATGTTTTTGGTGACGGTCATGCGTCAGTCGGTAATACCGTGTTAAAAAACTTCGGAAGTTACCTATTAACAGGACGTGGTCATGAGATTATTGTTAACCCTAATGGCTTGTCTGATACTATTCCGGTATTTATTTGCTCAGGGGGAGGACATATCATTCTGCGGAATCCGGTAAGTACCAATGGTGAAGCCGTTGTTCTGCAAAAAGGCAACAAACTCAGGCTGCCGGCCGGAAAAGGTTTTACATATGCATCAATACCTGACAGTATTTCAGTCGGAGGAAAAACAATTGCATTACAAAAAGGGTTTGTTGTATCGGCTCTGTATGATTGACAGGAAGGCTTGTTGCAAAAGAAGCCTGAGTCTTTTTCAGATTGAGTTGATGATGAACACCAGGGAAGTTCAATGGTTAAGCGTTGAGCAAAAAACGCGCTCATTTATTATTTGTAACACGCTTATAAATGAAAATCATTTCCTGAAAAAATATTTTGTCACAATATCCTTCTGATTTTTTCTTTATATTAAGTACATTTACTATAAAATAATTATTCAATACTTACGATTAATCAGAATGGTATATATAATGTATAAAAAATTACTGACGCTCCCTCTTTTTGGTATTTCATTGTTACTCTCCGGATGCAGCGAAGATATGCCTCCAAAATGCGATAGTAAGGAAACAAAAAATTTATTAAATCAGGTTGTTGTTAATTACTTCAATCAGATGGGTGTCAGAAATGTAACCCCATCTATTACCGGTCATGAGATGTTAGAAAAACATGAAAAAGCCAAAGAATATACGTGTGAGGCCAGAGTTGTAGTCACTCAGGCAAATGGCAGAATGAACTCCGAGATAGTTAACTACTCCGTATTTCTTGACGAAAATAAAAAAGGACAATTTTTTGTCCAAATCAATGATGATTAAGTCATTTTAAGACTTTTTTGTAAAAAAGCCTCATTATAACGAGGCTTTTTATGTACCTCCCTCCCTGAATAAAAACCAGCGTATTCAGAAAACACCAAAATAGTCCCCATGAAAACGGAATCTATGGTCACGCCTGTTTTCAAAGCCGGTCCCTCCGGGAAGGATTATTTTTTTAAGCTTTCCAATAAGCCATTTTCGAATTCATTTGTAGATGTACAGTCAGTTGGCTTTATTTTTTCGTTACCATCAGAAGCAACTAAATCAGCATATCCATTAACCTGAACTGAAATATTACTTCCTTCTTCAGAACTCCATACTTGAGTTACAATTCGGTAATGTTCTTGAATATTCTGTGTCTGGGTCAGGTCAGAACATTCTAAATAAATGCCTGCTATATCTAAATTACTACCAATTGCAGCCACAATACCAACTTGCTGATTTTGAACAGATGGTATTAACCCTTTTTTTTGGTAATAAGATTTAACCATAGCGATAATCTCATCAGGCTTACGGTTTCCTATCAATGTTGTTAATATCGTTCCTTGTGCATCTTGTGCATCACTCTGACCCGATATTCCTCCTCCACTCATTGTGTCCTGATTTCCTGTTTTAACCGGACCATAAACTGAAATACCACCTGTTACACAGCCAGTTAAAGAAGAAAAGATACTGATCGCAACTAACGTTTTCGCTATGAATTTGTTCATATGCTTATCGGTAATAAAGATTATTACAGCTGGCAATAAAAACACAGGTAACTATCAACAAAAAAAATCTAATACTCATATTCAGATTTCCATTCTTATAAAATAGGGTGATTAAACTAAAGGAGACGAAAATTTAAAATAATGCCAAGATAAAATAATGTCAATATAAAATAACAAATGAACATCCCACAAGTAACCAGCATGCGATCTAAAACAAAGCCCGTTTATGGTCTGAATACAATTTATGGGTTTCATTTCTATAGTGTAAATTGACTTATTTCAAGCGTAAAAAAAAACATATTGAAAATCGACATCTGAATATAAATAAAAAACAAACTGGCAGCATTGACATTGTTTTAAATTATCGTACCCTTATTTTAATTTAAACGCCCTATTTTATAAGAATGGAAATCTGAATATGAGTATTAGGTTTTTTTTATTAATAATTACCTGTTTTCTTATTGTTGGCTGTGCGAACTTTTATTACCGATGAATAGCGGTGAACGAAAATAGGCAGATATCATTGAACTTCCCGCTGAAAAAGACTCAGGCTTCCGTGTTCAGCATCAATTCAATTTTTGCCGCAAGCCCTTTTTTCTGCCCACTGAAAAGAAAAACCCCTAATCGTTGGATATCCGACTTTCGGGGTTTACTTTACAGGGTGGTCAGAGGTAGTGCGTGTTAACCTTTTTTGTAAGGATAAAAGCAGGGGCAGTTGGCAGTGTCCGGGAAGGGCTGCCACAACGGATAAAACGAAAAGCCGCTGTAAATACATCCCTGTAAGCTCAGGTGCGTCATCCGTGACGCGCATGCTTTTCGTTCTTTTATCCGTTGTTTCAGCCATACATAAGCAACTGTGTTACTTACAGCATGGCCCGTTATTACAGCGCACTCAGCTGTTCCAGCGACGGCGCATAATAATAAGCTCCGGTTTTCGGTTTACTGAACCGCAGCAGATCATCAAATTTACCGTCGGTTTCGCCGAACATACTCAGCAATTGCTGCTCAATATTGTGCAGACGAGCGCAGTACGCGATAAAGAACAGACCGTGCTCACCACCGGCAGTACCGTACGGCAGGCTCTGGCGCAGAATGGAAAGCTCTTCACCCTCCTCCTCAATCACCACACGCGAGACATGAGACGTTACATTGCGCACATTTTCATCCAGCTCGGTGCTGTCTGCTTTGGTGCGGCCAATCATCTTTTCCTGCTGCTCTTCGGAAAAACGGGTCCATTTATTCAGGCTGTGTGCCCAGCGCTGAGTCAGGATATAACTGCCGCCCGCATCTTCCCCATACGCGATCAGTGCCACGTCCGGACGCTCATCCCCCTCCGGGTTTTCTGTGCCGTCGATAAAACCGCTCAGGTCGCGCTCTTCCGTCCAGCGGAAGCCGTGAATTTCGCCCTGAATCTCAACCGCACCCGCAAATGCCGCCACCGCTGCCTGTGCCAGTGAAAAGTTAATATCGTGACGCTGAGAATGGATATGGATCAGTAAATCATACTGTGTGGCCGGCGCCAGGCCGCGCCCCAGTTCACGGAAGTTTTTCAGTTCCGGCGCACTGCTCTGACTGCCCAGCTGACGCCACAGGTCGTGACCGAACGCCACCGTAGCACTCAGCTGATCAGCCGGAAACTGAGTCTGTAACTTTTTCAGTGCTGCCAGAAAAACCTGACAACCGCGCCGGATCGCCGGTAAATCATCTTTGGTGTTTGCTTCAATAAAAATACCGAAACGGCAGTGTTCCGGCAGAATACCGCTTTGTGCTTGTGACATATTGCTCCCTTTGCATCGTCAGTCTGATCAGGAAATGGCCTTATCATAAATCACTGACGCGGAATTACGTTGTTATTCCTCAAGTTCATTTATTATTCCGGGTTATTTATTGGCCCAGACGATATAACTGACGCGCCAGTTCTTCAGAATATCATCGGACGGCATCAGGGTTTCAGGACCGTTCCAGGTTCCGCGGAAAACATAGGAAACACGCGGGGTTTGCGGTGAACGGCAGATAACCTGTGCGCTGTCATCAAATTCAGTGGTCAGGGTGCAGGCACCGGCAACGGCCTGCGGATAGATGTCCGAAAAGAGGGTTCCGGTTTTGGTATCCCATTCTGTGCGGATATCCGCATCATTGGCGACAATGCGCTGCACGGTGCCATTTTCCGGCCCGGACAGACGGATAACCGTTTTATTATCTTTCCGGCCTTCAAAAATTTTAACGATCTGCCCCTGCTCGGTCTGCATGCCACCGCGCAGTGTGTATTTATCGTCCAGTCCCTGACTGATCGCCGTTTCGGTCATGGCTGTCTGGTTATTCACACCGCCGACACCCTGTGTCGTTACCGTCAGCGCACTGCTGCTGAACCAGCTTACCGGCGATAATGATGACCATGAAAACGAACTGCACCCGTTCAGCATCAGTACGGCACCGGCCACAGCAGCCAGCTTCATTGCCTGATAACACTTCATTCATTGCTCCTTTGCATTCGGTTCAGATATCAGACTCCGGAATTGACAAAACATTCATTCTGAATTATTACATCAAATAACGTTAACAAAATACGTATATTTACGAATTCAGTAACGTAACATTTCCGATAAGATATCACCCGGCATATCACCGACATTCTCATTTACCGGCGACATAAGCTATGGCTAAAATGACATTCACATCATCGTCTTTTTACCTGTTTTCAGCGGTTGTGCTGGCAGGTACATTCTGGTTTCAGTCTGCTGCTGCCCTGCCGTCCTTTTCTGCCTATGAGTATCATCAAAGCACAGTAAAATGTGAAACAGCACAGCGTTTTGTCATCAAGCAGCTGCCCTATCTGCAGGATAACAGCCGGGTGATTCTGGAAGGCAATATTCAGTCTCAGATTTCAGCGGAGCACTATCTGCTGGGGGATTACAGCGGTATCGTCGAAATAAAAATTCCGGCGGATTTATGGGGGAAAAAGATTATCACCCCTAATGATACCGTCCGTATTGAAGGCGGAATGGAAAAAGACCGCCATGAGATTGTCGTAACCGCAGATTCGCTCAGTGTGGTAAACGCCGGCAGTTAATACTCCGGGTCTGTGAGCAGGCGTTTCGTGTAGGTCAGGCTGTCCTGCTGACATTCGTCGTAAGCCAGTTTGTCAAACATACTCAGTGTGGCGGTATTCTCATCCGGAATCGACAGCAGTAACTGCGGACATCCCCGCGCCAGCAGCTTTTTCTCGAGTCTCGCCACCATCGCATTGGCAATTCCCCGGCCCTGAAATTCCGGATGCACCGCCAGATAATAGGCATAGCCCCGGTATCCGTCATAACCGCCCAGCAGTGTGCCCACCACCTCGCCGTTGACTTCCGCCACCAGAAACAGTGCCGGGTCATGTGCCATTTTCCGCTCAATCACGGTTTCCGGGTCATCCGGAGGGGTGACCAGATCACAACGCTCCCAGAGCGCAACAACCTCTTCAAAATCGCCTTGCTGAAATGTGCGAATATCCATACCGTTACCTGTCTGCCGGTTGTCTGCCCGTGTCCGTGACGGAACGGGTGTGATATCTTATAAAAACAAAATGATATACTAAAGTTTATCCGCAGCTCAATGGTCGTGATGTAATGAATATCCCTGATAGTGACAGTGTTAAAGATTTTTTTCTCCGGTTACAGGATTCCCTGTGCGGACAACTCGCCGCCTGTGACGGCGGTGCTGAGTTCAGAGAAGATAAGTGGCAGCGGGAGTCCGGCGGCGGCGGGCGCAGCCGGGTACTGAAATCCGGCGCTCTGTTTGAACAGGCCGGTGTTAATTTTTCACATATCAGCGGAGACAGTCTGCCGCCGTCAGCCACGGCACACCGCCCGGAACTGGCCGGGCGTTACTATCAGGCCATGGGGGTTTCCCTGGTGCTTCATCCGCATAATCCGTATGTCCCTGCCGCACACGCTAATGTGCGTTTTTTTATTGCCGAAAAAACCGGCTGTAACCCGGTCTGGTGGTTCGGCGGCGGTTTTGATCTGACCCCTTTCTATCCTTTCACTGAAGATGCCGTACACTGGCACAGTGTCGCCCGGGACATCTGCACCCCGCTGGGCGAAGATGCCTGGCCGCGTTATAAAAAGTGGTGTGACGACTATTTTTATCTGAAGCACCGCAGCGAAGCGCGCGGTATCGGCGGCCTGTTCTTTGATGATCTGAATAAACCCGGTTTTGAGGAATGCTTTGCCTTCACACAGGCTGTCGGCAACGGTTTTACCCGGGCTTATCTGCCGATCACGGAAAAACGCCGTTCTATTCCCTATGGTGAGCGCGAACGGCAGTTTCAGCTCTACCGGCGCGGCCGTTACGTGGAGTTCAATCTGGTGTGGGATCGCGGCACACTTTTCGGTTTACAGAGCGGCGGGCGGACTGAATCCATCCTGATGTCAATGCCGCCGCTGGTACGCTGGGAATATGACTACCAACCGCAGACCGGTTCCCCGGAAGCCGCACTGAATGATTTTCTTATCCCCCGCGACTGGGTCTGATAACCCTTCACAGTGTGCTGACTGAAAAGCAGGCTGATAGTCTGCTGTAGTAAGTATTTTTCTCCGCAAAGATGGCGGCTCCAACAACAGGAGAACCGCCTATGCCAGCACATGCCCCGCGCTATTCATTTTTACCGCCCTGGATCCTGAAAAAACGCCTGCTTCATGAGGGGGATCACGAGGAGACTCAGTTATGTTATCAGCATATGCAGCGCTTGCTGGGTTACCGCCGTCTGCCGGAAACAGAGACAATACCGTTCAGTTATGCCCCCCTGCCGGATGCCGGATGTCATTCTCCGGCGCACCGCCGGGTGATGCATCTTAAAAACCTGACCACTGTTCCGGATCTGTATTACCGTGAGGACCGGAAAGCGGAAAACCATCAGCCGCATATGGCTGTCCGGCAGGATACCGATACCGACAATATGTTTGAATATCTTGATATCATTTACGGCTTTTTTGATGATGTCTTTGATTACAAATCCTTTAATGACAGCAATGCCACTATCTCCGCCATGACACATTACGGACGCGGCTACTGCAATGCCTTCTGGAATGGCGCACACCTGGTGTTCGGTGCCGGAGATGCCGGAATGAATGTCACTCCCTTGTTTCTGAGTTTTGCCCAGCTCGATATCGCCACACACGAATTTTCCCATGCCGTGATTGATCACCTTTCTCCGCTGACTTACAGCCATCAGTCCGGTGCCCTGAATGAATCTGTCTGTGACGTGTTTACCGTCATGCTCGGTCATTACCGCAGCCGTCACGCCAGCCATCAGGGGGACTGGCATATCGGCAGAACACTGTTTAATCAACAGAGCGGAATTAAAGCACTGCGCTCCCTGTCGTCACCGGGAAATGCCTATAACCATCCGGTGATCGGCAAAGATAAACAGGTGGCACATATGCGGGATTATATTGAGCTGCCGGATGATCCGGAGAATGATAACGGCGGCGTGCATTGCTACTCCGGTATCCCGAATCATGCATTTTACCATTTCGCTTCCGCCCTCGGCGGATACAGCTGGGAAGTGGCGGGGCAAGTCTGGTTCGACACGCTGCGCAGAGGCAACCTGCCGCCGGACTGTGATTTCCTTACCTTCGCCCGCGAAACCCTGCTCGTTGCGGATGAAAATTATGATGAGGAAGTTGCGGCTGTGCTGCTGAGCGCCTGGAAAGCCGTCGGGCTGGAGCCGTGATGACGTTCAGATATAAAAAAACCCGCATATCAATGCGGGTTTTCCTGATTAACGCCCTTTCTTAATATGGGACATCAGGCGTTTACGTTTCCGCAACTGGGTCGCTGTCAGCACGTTTTTCTTATCCGCAAACGGGTTTTCACCCTCTTTAAACTGGATGCGGATAGGGGTTCCCATCACTTTCAGTGACTGACGGAAATAGTTCATCAGGTAGCGTTTATAGCCATCCGGTAAATCTGACACCTGGTTACCGTGGATAACAATAATCGGCGGGTTATAACCCCCTGCGTGCGCATATTTCAGTTTGACGCGACGACCGCGAACCAACGGTGGCTGATGGTCATCCGCTGCCATTTTCATAATGCGGGTGACCAGTGCGGTACTGACACGACGGGTTGCGCAGTCATACGCTTCCTGTACCGAGTCAAACAGGTTACCCACACCGCTGCCATGCAGCGCAGAGATAAAGTGGATACGGGCGAAATCGACGAAACCGAGACGCAGTTCCAGCATATCTTTGACATGATCGCGATCCTCTGCGGTCATACCGTCCCATTTGTTGACGGCGATAACCAGGGAACGACCGGCATTGAGGATAAAGCCCAGCAGTGACAGATCCTGGTCTGAAATCCCTTCACGGGCATCAATCACCAGCAGCACCACGTTCGCATCTTCAATCGCCTGCAGTGTTTTGATAACGGAGAATTTTTCAACCGTTTCAGTGACTTTCCCGCGTTTACGCACACCGGCAGTATCGATAATAATATACTCGCGCCCGTCGCGTTCCATCGGGATATAAATACTGTCACGGGTGGTACCCGGCATATCGTAAACCACCACACGCTCTTCACCGAGGATGCGGTTGGTCAGTGTGGATTTCCCGACATTCGGGCGCCCGACAATCGCCATTTTAATCGGCTGATCAATCGGGTTGAAATCGTCTTCCTCTTCGCTGTCTTCCGTTTCTGCTGCCTGTGCCAGGGCTTCCTGCTCTGCCCAGTAAGCGGCGTTAGCCTCTTCTTCGGTTAACTCGCGATCATCATCCTCACTTTCCGGCTCACCGTAGAATGGCACCAGAGCGCGGGTGATCAGCTGACTGACGCCCCGTCCGTGCGAGGCGGCGATAGGCACCACTTCACCCAGACCCAGGCTGTAGAATTCACCCAGCGCCAGATCCTGATCAATACCGTCGATTTTGTTCGCCACCACAAAGGTGGTTTTGTTATCGCGGCTGCGCAGATGTTTGGCAATACCGCTGTCCGCCGGCATCAGACCGGCACGGGCATCCACCATAAACAGCACGATATCGGCTTCTTCAATCGCCAGCAGTGATTGTGCGGCCATATGGGTTTCAACACCCTCTTCCGTGCCGTCAATACCGCCGGTATCGATAATAATAAATTCCTGTCCCTCAACCTCTGCACGACCGTACTTACGATCCCGCGTCAGGCCGGGGAAATCAGCAACCAACGCATCGCGCGTACGCGTTAAGCGGTTGAATAATGTGGACTTCCCGACATTGGGACGCCCGACCAGAGCAACGACAGGTATCATGCTTTTACTGCCTCATAACACTGAAAAAATCCCCTGCACCATACAGGAGATTAAAGACGAAACGGCCCCTGTCATTCAGGAGCCGTCAATGAAACCACTCCGCAGTCAGCTGCCCTGCCGGAGTGATGCCGGAAACAGCGGTTTACTGTCAGCGGCGGAGCAGATACAGGCGTCCGTCACGGGCCTGCACCATCAGTTTATCACCGGCAATTGACGGACGACTGAGGATGCCGGAACTGTTGAGCTTATTCTGTGCCACAAACTGCCCGTTGGACGTATCCAGCCAGTGGAGATAACCTTCGCCGTCACCGACCACCAGATAGCCGTTAAAGAGTTCCGGTGCGGACAGATTGCGGTGCAGCAATTTATCCTGTGACCACATGGTAACGCCATCCGCAGCACGCAGACCATAGATGTTATCATTCTGATCGACAACATAGAGGGATTCACCATCCAGCACCAGTTCGTTGACTGAGCCGAAATCGCGTTTCCACAGGATTTGTCCGCTGCGCATATCCATCGCCACCAGATTGCCGTTATAAGCGATAGCGTAAACACGGCCATCCGCAACAACCGGGGTCATATCCACATCATTCAGACGGCTGATTTCGGTGGTGCCGGTTGTCTGGGAAATACGCTGCTGCCAGATAATCTGCCCCTGGCCGAGCATAACCGCACTGACACGGCCATTATCACCGCCGACAAATGCCGCGCCCATGGCCACTGCCGGGGCAGATTCACCACGGACAGACAGGCTCGGGGTATCCAGGTTCAGACTCCAGCGCTGTTCGCCGGATGCGGTATCAAATGCCTGTAACAGACCGTTACCGGTATGCACCAGCACCAGACCATCACTGACTTCCGGACGGGACAGCACTTCACCACCGGCATTGGCGGTCCATGCAATTTCACCGTCATTCGCGTTCAGCGCGATCAGCGTACCGCGCTCTGTACCCACATAAACGTGTTCACCGGAAACGGTCAGACCACCGGATAACATCGCCGGGATATTGGCGGATAAGAAACCGGTTTTTTCCGCCAGGTTCACTGACCAGATTTCAACACCGGAGTCGGCATCCAGGGCTTTGACCAGGCCATTGCGGTCAGCCGCATAGACACTGGAACCTTCCCATGCAGGGGAAAGGTGAGAATAATATTTACCGATACCGTCACCGACGGATTTATCCCACACGGTTTCCGGGGTGAACTGGCTTGTCACTTCCGGCAGTGGTGACATCACGATAGTATCCTGTTCACTTGAACAGCCGGCCAGCAGCACAGAGGCGACTAATCCTACCAGCAGTGTTTTACGCAGTTGCATTATCGATAGTCCCCTCACCCGGCTAAGTTATCGAGTTTGAATGTCATAACGGATTTGATAGTCCCGGCACCTTCACTCTGAATACCGGTGGTGTAGGCTTCCTGCGCGCCTTTCACATCCCCTTTCTGTAACAGGGCATCACCGCGGATATCCTGTGCGTAAGCCGCCCAGCCTTTCCCTTTCACTGCCGCCACCGTTGCCAGCGCGGCATCCGGTTTTTTCTGACCCAGCTGTACACGGGCCAGACGGGCATTAATCAGATCTTTTAAATCGTCATTATCGGTTTTTGTCAGCGCCTGGCTCAGGGCATTTTCTGCCGCCGGAAGGTCGTTGCTGTCAACCGCTTTCATCGCCAGATCAAGACCGGCGATAGCGCCATAGTTATTATTGGCTTCTTTCGCAAACGCCTGCAGACGGGCTGTCTGCTCTGCCGGGGTGCCTTTTGCTGTGACCGCCGTTTCATAGGCAATCGCCGCATCCTGTAATTTGGTGACCTGGTGAGACTGATAGTAGTTCCAGCCGGCAATACCGCCGATACCGATGATCAATCCTGCCGCGATTGCTTTGCCGTTTTCGACAAAGAAATTCTTCAGCGCTGATACCTGTTCATTTTCTGTGGTATAGACTTCCACACGTCTCTCCTTAACCTAAAAGTTCGCTCAGACGAGCGGAAAGCCCGCTCTGTGCCAGCGTCTGCTGCTCACCGGTGGCCAGTTCTTTGACAGTGACTGTCCCGTTGGCAATTTCATCCTCACCTAAAATCAGGGCAATGCGCGCACCGTTTTTATCCGCACGGCTCAGCTGGCGCTTGAAGTTGCCACCGCCGTAGTTGGTCATGATACGCACATCCGGCAGGCTGTCACGGATCTGTTCCGCCAGCATCATTGCCGCGACCTGGCTGCCTTCACCGAAGGAGGCCAGATAAATATCGGTCACCGCAGTTTCGCTCACAAAGTCAGGATTGACAGACTGAACCAGCAGTACCATACGCTCCAGACCCATGGCAAAACCCACCGCCGGGGTATTATGACCGCCGAGCTGTTCAACCAGCCCGTCATAACGCCCGCCCGCGCAGACTGTCCCCTGCGAACCCAGTGCGGTGGTCACCCACTCAAACACAGTACGGTTATAGTAATCCAGACCACGGACCAGACGCTGATTGATGCGGTACTGAATACCGGCGGCATCCAGGATGGCGCACAGGCCGTCAAAGTGGACTTTTGATTCTTCATCAAGATAATCAAACAGTGCCGGTGCATCATTCAGGAGTTCCTGAACAGCTCTGTCTTTGGAATCCAGCACACGCAGCGGGTTGGTGTACATCCGGCGTTTGCAGTCTTCATCCAGTTTGTCTTTGTGCTGTTCCAGGAAGGCCACCAGTGCTTCACGGTAGTTTGCACGCGCCTGTAACGAACCGATTGAGTTCAGCTCCAGTGTGACATGCTCAGCAATGCCCAGCTCACGCCACCAGCGGGCGGTCATCATAATCAGCTCGGCATCGATATCCGGTCCGCTCAGACCGAAAATTTCCGCACCCAGCTGATGGAACTGACGATAGCGCCCTTTCTGCGGTCGCTCGTGGCGGAACATCGGTCCGATATACCAGAGGCGCTGTTCCTGATTATACAGTAAACCCCTTTCAATCCCGGCACGAACACAGCCCGCTGTTCCTTCCGGCCGCAGTGTTAAACTCACATTTTCTTCACGGTCCTGAAAAGAGTACATTTCCTTTTCAACAACATCGGTCACTTCGCCGATGGCGCGCTGAAACAGGGGGGTATGCTCGACAATCGGTGTACGGATTTCACTGATCCCGTAGCTTGTCAGAATGCGTTTAAGCGTGTTTTCAATACGCTGCCATACCGCAGTATCAGCCGGCAGATAATCATTCATACCACGAACAGATTGGATTTTTGTCGCCACGTTAATTCTCTTAACTCAATGAAATATGTTTCCGATTATAAAAGCGACCCGGTGCGGGTGCAATATCGGGAGGCGGATATATCGTCCTAAAACCGCATATCCGCCAAAACAGACAATACCGGCCCGTTAATCATGAGCCGGTCCGTATTATTCTTTCTCAACCAGACTGATATCAATCCGGTTATTCTGATCCAGCATGGCCGCCTTGGCACGGATTTTCGCTTCTAACTGATCGATCATATCCGTGTTATCCAGACGCTCTTTCTGACGGACACCGTCTTCGTAGAACCCGCTGCGGGTTTTCGCCCCGGTCACGCCCAGTGTGGAGACTTCCGCCTCACCCGGACCGTTGACCACACAGCCGATAATCGACACATCCATCGGTGTGATGATATCTTCCAGCCGCTGTTCCAGCGCATTCACGGTACCAATCACGTCGAACTCCTGACGGGAGCAGGTCGGACAGGCGATAAAGTTAATGCCGCGCGAACGGATGCGCAGGGATTTCAGGATATCAAACCCGACTTTCACCTCTTCCACCGGATCAGCCGCCAGCGAGATACGCAGCGTATCACCGATCCCTTCCGACAGCAGCATACCTAATCCGATCGCTGATTTTACGGAACCGGCACGGGCGCCGCCCGCCTCGGTGATCCCCAGGTGCAGCGGCTGATCAATTTTCTGCGCCAGCAGACGGTAAGCACCGACGGCCAGGAAGACATCAGACGCTTTGACACTGACTTTAAACTGGTCGAAATTCAGGCGGTCGAGAATATCCACATGACGCATGGCGGATTCCACCAGTGCTTCGGGGGTCGGTTCGCCGTATTTTTCCTGGATATCTTTTTCCAGTGAGCCGCCGTTCACCCCGATACGGATAGGGATATTATAATGACGGGCGCAATCCACTACCTGACGGATACGCTCCTCACTGCCGATATTGCCCGGGTTGATACGCAGACAATCCACGCCGTATTCCGCCACTTTCAGCGCAATACGGTAGTCAAAGTGAATGTCCGCCACCAGCGGTACAGAGACCTGCTGTTTAATCAGTTTAAAGGCTTCCGCCGCATCCATGGTCGGCACTGACACGCGGACAATATCCACGCCGACACGCTCCAGGGATTTAATTTGTCTGACGGTCGCCTCAACATCCGTTGTCCGGGTGTTTGTCATTGATTGCACGGCGATAGGTGCACCATCACCGACCGGCACATTTCCCACGTAAATTCGGGTGGACTTGCGTCTTTTTATCGGGGATTCATTATGCATATGTCTTTCTCCGGAACATCCTTGTGTCCTTAATCATTGCTGTGTTTATTATGTAGTAAAGATTTAATTTAAAAATCAATTATTCACCGGCTTTCGGCACACTCAGTTTTGCCACTGTGTTTGCTTTGATGAAACGGCTCAGGTCAACGCTCTGACCTTTGAACTGTACATCAACGGCAGCCGGTGCGCCGATTTTCAGACGGTAAGGTTCTGCGCCCGCAAATTCCAGGGTATCCCCTTTCTGTTTGGTGCCGCTGAAAATTTTTGTTCCTTTGTTATCTGTCACTTCCAGCCAGCAGGTATTTTTAAACGTCAGAACCAGACCATCCTGTGTCTGTGTGGTGGTCGGCAGTGTGCCGCCTTCGCTGTCCACGGCACGGTTAACGACCGCCGGTACACGATCACTGCCCGGCAGCGGCACAATTTTGCTGCTGTCAATTTCCTGATCCTGCGGGGTGGCTGCCGATAATTCCAGTGCAGCGGTATTGGTATTACCCGCCGGTGCGGCATCCGGTGTGCCTGCCGGGGCATTCAGTGTCTGTGGTGTATCACCGTCTGCCGGATCGGTACCCGGTGCATCTGCCGAGGCATTCACGGTAACATCATTCTGCTGTGCCAGTGAGGCAATATCGGCCTGTTGTGCCTGATACTGCTGCCACCACCATACCCCCACCAGCGCCAGAACCACCAGCAGTACCAGCCAGGTGAATTTCATCAGCCAGCCTTCGCGTTTTTTACGCTGACGACCGAGTGTCACACTTTTCATCGGCTGGACTTTGGTCATCTGAGCGGGCGCGATGTTATCAAGATAAGGCATGATTGCAGATTCAGGGATCTGCAGCAGCTTGGCATAGGTGCGGATATAACCGCGGATAAAGGTCGGGTTGGTTTCTTTCAGTGCATCTTCTTCGATTTCACGCACTGTAGTCAGTTTAAGACAAAGTCTGTCGGCGACTGTTTCCCGTGATAACTGAAGTTGTTCCCGACGTTGTGTTAAGAATTGGCCAAGAGTGAGTTGGAGATTATCTTGAGATTGAGAGTTATTCATGAGTTTCAGGACACAAACAGTTCTGGTTACGAGAAAGCGCGGAGATCTGCCTTTCCGCGCACCGAAGTTCCGTATTCCGGCATACAGCATGCCACCCGTAATAATAAAATAACCCTGAAAACAACATTACTTTTATATTGTTTTACAGACTCTTATCCGGCGGACACTCATAAGCCAAAATGTACTTTACCACACTATCACTGCCTGACGGGGAATTCACGGCTAAATTCAGGTATTTTTCCGCAATTTCAGGCTGCTGATCGCATTTTGCACTCAGCGCCGCGCCTGTCAGGGCACCGGTATGCTGCGGCTGTGCTTTCAGTACCCGGTCAAAATGATACCGTGCGGCATCATACCGGCCGGCCTGAAGATAAGCCTCACCCAGTGCAAGACGGGTACCGGTCGCAGCCGGTACTGTCTGTGTCACGGGGGCTGTCCGGCATCCTGCCAGCAGCATTACTGCAATTAAGCCCGGGGAATACGTCCTTATCATACTGCCTCCTTGTCTGTAAGGCAGGTATATTAACGTAAAGTGTCACCCGGGAGTGTTACTTAATATTACTGTCAGACTGCTTTGACAGCGATTGGTTCACCGGCCATGCGTTTTTTCAGTGTCCGTTTGGTCCGGTCGATAACATCCCCGGCCAGCTGTCCGCAGGCGGCGTCAATATCATCACCGCGTGTTTTACGGACAATGGTGGTGAAACCGTATTCCATCAGTACCTTGGCAAAGCGGTCAATCCGGCTGTTTGAGCTGCGCCCGTAAGGTGCGCCCGGGAACGGGTTCCACGGGATCAGGTTGATTTTGCTCGGTGTGTCTTTCAGACAGGCCGCCAGCTGATGTGCCTGATCAGTGCTGTCATTAATATGATCCAGCATGACGTATTCCACGGTAACACGGCCGCCGTTCGCATTGGATTTTCCGAGATAACGGCGCACAGATGCCAGGAATGTCTCAATGTTGTATTTTTTATTGATCGGCACGATTTCGTCACGCACGTCATCGGTCGGTGCGTGCAGGGAAATGGCGAGAGCCACATCGATCATATCACCGAGTTTGTCCAGCGCCGGAACCACGCCGGAGGTGGAAATCGTCACGCGGCGTTTGGAGAGCCCGAAACCGAAGTCATCCAGCATGATTTCCATCGCCGGAACAACATGGGTCAGGTTCAGCAGCGGTTCACCCATCCCCATCATCACCACGTTGGTTATCGGACGGCGACCGCTGGATTTCAGGGAGCCGATGATTTTCGCTGCACGCCAGACCTGGCCGATAATTTCGGAGACCCGCAGGTTGCGGTTAAAGCCCTGCTGTGCGGTTGAGCAGAATTTGCATTCCAGCGCACAACCGACCTGGGAAGAGACACACAGGGTGGCGCGGTCTTCTTCCGGGATATAGACAGTTTCCACTTCCTGATCGCCGACCCGGATAGCCCACTTAATGGTACCGTCCGCAGAGCGCTGTTCTTCTGACACTTCCGGCGCGCGGATTTCCGCCACCGCTTTCAGTTTGGTGCGCAGCACTTTGTTGATATCGGTCATCAGATCGAAATCATCATAGCAATAGTGGTAAATCCACTTCATTACCTGGTCAGCACGAAAAGGCTTCTCGCCCATATCGGCGAAAAACTGGCGCATTTCTTTGCGGGTCAGGTCGAGTAAATTAATTTTTCCGTTAATTTTTTCAGGAGCAATCGGTGCGGAGCCTGTTGCACAGGCGTCTTGGGTGGTCAGTTCTGACATTGTTAACATTGCCTCGTTGTTACACTTTCGGCGGTGACACGCGGCGCGCATCACAGATACAGGAATAAGGATAGCCGCTGAAACGGACTGCGTCACGGATACGGCGGAAATATAAAAGCCCCGTATCATAACGGGGCGCGGCATTGTACAAATATTAATGGTGATATGGCAAATGAAAAAACCGGATACCGCATTTCAGTAATAAGATAATACATTATCCCACTCTTTACTGATCCGGGTTCGGTTTGAATCCGTTATTTTTTCAAACTGCGGGTCACCGTAGCGGTAGCCTGTTTTATAAAAATCGCCGCCGATATGACACACCACGATATTATTCAGATAACATTGCGGATCTGCCGTTACCGGAATATCTGCGGCGGTTGATACCGCAACATTATCATCGGAAAACAGATATAACGCGCCGGTCTTACTGCCCTTTTTCAGGGTAAACCCGCTGTTATCATTCACCGCGCGGTTTCCCCTTAATATAATCCCGCTCATCAGGGTATTCCAGTTCACTGACACCGGGATAATACGGATATCGGTCAGGTCATCCCATGATTCATCGGCTATTTTCCGGTAATCAAGATACAGATGCTGATTATCGGTATACAATTTTTCCGGCAGTTTTTTATCCGCATTGTCCGTAACCACGCGCCTGAATGTGGCAGGGTCCGCATCGTCCGAGCGGTAAAACCCATTGAAATAAACATGTTCTTTATCATACGCATAGTTGTAATAGCGTGTATTTTCGGGGAACAACCTGAAACTGTCCTCGTCCTCACTGACCAGATCCAGCCGGATATTATATTCACGGATATTATCGCCAAACCAGCAGCGCGGCGTAATCAGCGGTGTAATTGAAAAGTCCCCGCTGCTGCCCTGACAATCCGGGTCACGCAATGTGTTTATCGTGACATAATAAACCTTGCCGTTCTCTGCCAGAAAATGAACCCGGGTATTTTCGCTGAAAAAGAAATCGTTTAAATCCGCTTTGTCGTACTTTACTTTTCTGACAGCGTCATTATCCGCAGATTGCCCGAAATTCTGCTCCCACAAAATAACATTTTCTTTCGGTGTGCATATTTTTCTGACGTTATTACCGTAATCTTCAATACAGTCCGGCCCGCCGGTCATCTGTGCGATAAAAAAAATACTGACAAGCAGTATACCGGCAATATAAATATATTTTTTCATACGGGTTCCCTGACAGCATGAAATATCCACATTAATTTTAATGTTTATAGCACAGTCTCAGCGGAACAAAAATATAAGAGAATACAACGGCGGGAGCAGCCGGAACCTGCGGGAGGCTCCGGCTGAAATGCGTGATCAGCGCGGGCAGATCTCATCTTCAGTGAAGAAATACGCGATTTCACGGGCAGCGGACGCTTCCGCATCAGAGCCGTGCACGGCGTTTTCAGTGAAGCTGTCGGCGTAATCCGCACGAAGTGTACCGGCCAGTGCATTATCCGGATTGGTGGCACCCATCAGGTCACGGTGACGCTGCACGGCATTTTCCCCTTCCAGCACCTGTACCATAATCGGGCCGGAGGTCATAAATTCTACCAGACCATCAAAGAACGGACGGCCTTTGTGCTCAGCGTAGAATCCTTCCGCCTGTTCGCGGGTCAGGTGCAGCATTTTGGCGGCGATAATACGGAAACCGGCGCTTTCAAAACGGTGATAAATGGCCCCGATAGCATTTTTCTTTACGGCGTTTGGCTTAATGATCGAAAATGTGCGTTGTACAGACATGAATTGACCTCATTGTGCGCTTGTGCGCTGTTGTCATTGTTATTTGCGGCTGACGGCAGACCGGTCCACACCTTGTGGTAAGGCGATGATTATACGGGCTCACCGCTGTTTCGCCTACAGTTACGCAACATTTTTGCAAAATATTCCTTATAACAGATCACAGATTTTCCGTCTGTATCACACTTTTTCCGCTGCTGTTCCCGCCGTTTCTGCTATTTCAGGGTAAAACTGACTGAACTGACCTGCCCGCTGAGATCCAGCACGGTCAGCTGATAACGCCCCGGGGTGTCCAGCGTCAGCAGCAGCGGCTCACCGGTTCCGGTACTGCCGGCCTGGTCGCCGTTAAGAAACCACCACTGAGTGCCCTCTCCGCCCTGCGTCACTACCCGCAGATCAAGGGTTTTCGCCAGTGGCAGACGGCGCAGCACATCCCCTTCGCGGATCCCGGAAATCAGCAGCGGCGCGGCTTCCACCCGTAACGGCGGACAGGTTTTGCTGACCGGCGGCAGACGGTGGCTGCGCCGCTCACCCGGCGGCAGCCAGCTCTCCAGCGCAATCGGCCACAGCGCCACGGTTTTCTCCTGTGCATCCGGACAATCCGGTGACACCCGCTCCCCCTGCCCGTTCACCCAAATCACGGCATTGGTGCCGGACAGGCTTTCCTGCCCTGCGGACGGCAGTGTCGGCGGCACAGTATTATCCAGCACCAGCGCTATCCGTTGCTGACGGCAGTTCGGATCCTGTTTGTCCGCCACCAGTCCTGACGGCCAGCAAATCATTTTACTGCTGACACTGACGGGTTTCGGATCCGGTAATTTTTTGCCGCCGCGTGCCCGCAGATAACTGTCCACCTGATACAGAATCGGGATCGCGGTTGCGAACCCGGCCTGTCCGGCTACCGGCGTGCCGTCAGGACGGCCGACCCACACACCGATGGTATAACGGTTATTCACCCCCAGCGCCCAGGCATCACGGTAGCCGTAACTGGTGCCGGTTTTCCACGCCAGCGGCACATCCTGCGCCAGCCGGTCATCCGCCAGCGGACGCGTCTCTCCGGCCATCACCCGTCGTGTGATCCACGCCGCGCCCGGTGAGATCAGCTGCCGCTCTGCCAGCGGATCCTCCGGACGAAAACGCACCGGTGCCACTTTGCCCTGACGGGCAAACGCGCTGTAGGCGGCGATCAGCTGATCCATCCGTGCCCCTGTCCCGCCCAGGATCAGCGACAGGTTCGGATCACTGCCGAGCGGAAAACGCAGTTCCAGACCGACATTACGCAGTTTGGCACTGAAACGCTTCGGACCGTACACATCCAGTAACTGAACCACCGGCAGATTCAGGGAGCGGCGCAGTGCCTCACTGACACTCACCGGTCCGCTGAACCCGGTATCAAAGTTGCCAGGCCGGTAATCATTAAAGCGGCGCGGCACATCCTGTAACAGGGATTCACTGTGGATCAGCCCCTCATCCATTGCCAGGGCATATAAAAATGGTTTCAGTGTGGAACCCGGCGAACGCCAGGCGCTGTTTACATCCACATGCCCGAAACGGGTGTCATCAGAGAAATCGATAGAGCCGACATAGCCCTTCACGCTCATATCGCGGTTATCCACCACCATAATGCCGAGTGAGGTTTTTTCCGGCAGCTGATATTTGCGGTTGCGGGCCATCTCCTCCAGCTGACGCTGAATGGCGGGGTTAATAGTGGTGCGGATCACCGGGTCTTTCACCCCCTGCGCCACACGCCGTGCCAGCAGCGGCGCGGAATGCGGCACCTGGCGCGGTGCCAGCCAGATACTCTCCTGCTTTAAATCGTCCACTTTTGACTGCGGCCACACCTCAAATTCGGCCAGCCGGTCAAGCACCTTATTACGGGCCGCTTCCGCGCGCTGCGGATAACGATCAGGCCGCAGACGGCTCGGTGCCTGCGGCAGAACCGCCAGCAGTGCCGCTTCTCCGGCGGTCAGTTCCGACGGTGGTTTGCCAAGATACATCCAGCTCGCCGCACCAATACCTTCTACCGTGCCGCCGTACGGGGCGCGGTTAAGATACATCTCCAGAATCTCATCTTTGGAATAGTGCCATTCCAGCTGAATGGTGCGGAAAACCTGTTTCAGTTTGCCGGTCAGCGTGCGGTCATGGGGGTCGATCAGACGGGCGACCTGCATAGAGAGCGTGCTGCCGCCGGAGACAATACGTCCGGAGGTCAGATCCTGCAACGCCGCACGGCCGATAGCCACCGGGTTGATGCCCGGGTGCTGATAGAAATAGCGATCTTCGTATGTCAGAAGCGCTTCAATAAATTCCGGTGATACATCCTTCAGTGTGACCGGGTAGCGCCACACACCGTTACTGTCGGCAAAACGCCACAGCGGTGATCCGTCCTCAGCCGTGACCGTACGCGCCATCACCACCTCATCCAGCGGCAAAGGCCAGATTTTATCGGCCAGCCAGAGCAGCGGCGCTGTCAGAACCATTGTTATCAGGCCGGTCAGCGCGAGACGTTTAAACCACACTTTCATGTATCAAACCGCATTATCAGAGTTCTTAAGATAAGATGCCCTTATAACAGATTATAAGGGCATCAGGTCGTTGACAAACCCGCAGGGATTGGCGACGACCGGCAGGATTTGTAAAAATAAACCAGGAAAATCAATTTATTGATTTTCGGCTGATAACACAAAGCAGGAAAAACCACGTTTTATCCTGCTTTGTATACAATTTCATGCCCTTATAACAGACTATAAGGGCATAAAACCTATTTTGCTGCCGCAGCCCGGAGGCTGCGGACAACAAACGGCGCTGTTAACGAACCACTTCCAGTGTTGCCGGTGTCACACCGGTGGCGCGCCAGGACGGAATATACATCGATTCCACCTGCGGTGCCGGAACACTGTATTTACCCGGAGTGACCGCGCGGGCCAGATAGACCAGCGTCACCGGACGGTACTCTTCCACCGCCACCTGGGAGACAAAGCGATCATCACGGTATTCGGTATGACGAATATTGGCCTGCTGCATATCCTGAATAGCTTCAGCCAGGTTCGGCGCACTGTCAGCCAGACTTGCACTGGCTGCCGCCAGATTCTGGTTTTCCAGTTCCAGACCGGCCGGTAACAGATCCACCACCAGCGCATCCGGCACGTTGCGGTCGGCCTGAATATCCAGACGAACAGCCACCAGATCACCGCTGCTCAGGCGGTCAATGCTGATCGGATTACCGTTCAGATCCATATACGTCCGTTTGATCTTCAGCACTTCAGAAGACGGAGCAGGTGCCTGCAGCGGATAACCGGTGATATTGACACGACCGAACAGCTCCGTATCACCCCGGTTTGCCACACTGATACCATTATTCAGCTGTGCGCCAGTGAGTGTTTCACGCAGCGCACTGTCACGGCTGACCGCCGGGGCCTGCCCGTTGATCAGTGCAGACCACGGTTTTTCGCTCTGATTAATGTACTGACGACCAGCCAGGTACAGCGCGTTGCTCTCCTGAGTGGAGAAGTAACGGTTATTCTGTATCTCCGCAGAAAGCGCCTGCAACTTGCCGTAACGCTGATCCGCATTAGAATCCGCCTCACTGAGCAGGGCAATAATCATGGCATCATCACGTATCGTGCTGCCGTAATCGCCGGTGTAGACGCCGTCACGGTTTTTCATCACACCCAGACGGATGGCTTCATTACCGCGATCCGCATCACCCATTTTTTTCAGGGCAATACCCAGCTGTACCAGTGCCAGTCCGCTTGCGGCATCATCACGGCGCTGATACACCTGACGCAACGCCCCGAGCGGTGCTTTCTGCTGCTGTGCCAGCACATAACCGGCATACGCCTGTACCGCAAAGCGCATCTGATCGCTGTTGCCGTAATAGTTACTGCTGATCACCGAGCGATCCTGCAGATAGCGCAGCAGGCGGTTATTGGCGTTGCTCAGCGCATCCGCCGGAACGTCAAACCCGCGCTGTCCGGCACGGAACAGGAAATCTGTCGCGTAAGCGGTCAGCCACGGCTCTTCCGCACCGCTGTTATCCCACAGAGAGAAACTGCCGTCACTGCGCTGCATGCCGAGCAGATGCGGGATACCAGTCATCACCGCCTGGCGGCGTCCGGCATCAGTCTGGGTTTTAATGCCCAGTTTTTTCAGTTCCGCTTCAGAGGAGTACAGGGACGGATACAGCCCGCTCACGGTCTGTTCCAGACAACCGTACGGATAGGCATAGAGTTCACGGATGTAACGCGAGATATCCAGCGGCGGACGGCTGGTCAGCGTCATTTCACCGGACACGGTGTTGGCGTCCAGATAGCCGATCTGATCTGCCGGTAACGCCCATTCCCCGCCATTGCCGAGTGACATCGAGTAAGAAACAGTTTCAGCCGGATACGCCGGACGCACGCCGATTTTCCAGCTGTTTTTGTAGGTGTTGCTGCTGTCATCAGGCAGTTTCAATCCTTTGACCGTCATAAACACCTCACCCTGACCAAAGCCGTTGGCGGCTTCAACCGGGACATTCACGGAGGTGCGCTGACCTTTCGCCAGCGTGACTTCTTTCTCTGCCGCCCCTTTGAGATGCACCATGCCGTCCGCGCTGAAATTCACGGTCAGATTCTGTGTTTCATCGGTCAGGTTGGTCAGATCGAGTGTCAGCTGCGAGCGGTCACCACCGGCCATAAAGCGCGGCAGCGCCATCTGGCTGATCACCGGTGCGGCAACAATAACTTTATTTTGTGCGTGGCCGAAATCCTCATCTGTCCACGCCTGCGCCATCAGACGCAGTTCACCGTTGAAATCCGGAATCGCCAGGGTAACAGTACCTTCGCCCTGCGCATTCAGTTCCACCGGTGCCGCCTGCTGCGCGATAATCTGCACGTCGGTCAGCGGTTTCAGGCCGCCGCGATCAAGGTCATCACCGCCGTCGCCCCCGAACCGCAGTGTGCCGAGACGACCACTGCCCTCAATCAGCTGACCATAGACATCATACTGATCCACACTGTAGCGCTTGCGACCGAAGAAGGCGTCATACGGATCCGGCGTTTTGTAGTCGGTGATATTGAGCACACCGGTGTCCACAGCGGAAATCAGCACATTCACTTTTTCCGGTGCCGGTTTGCCGTCCTGTGCTTTCGCGTTGATTTTAATGGTCAGGTCCTGATTCGGACGGATGCGCGCCGGAGTATCCAGTGTCACAGCAATCTTACGGGCCGGATCAGCCATCGGAATATGCAGAATGCCGACCGCACGCTTGACGGTCGCCTGACGGGAGCTGTCACCCGGACGGACAACCACCGCAGTCGCGTACAGGTCGTGGCGTGTCCACTCTTTGTTCAGCGGGATTTCCACATCGGTGCCGCCTTCCGGCACATCCACTTCCTGCCACCATAGCGGGCCGTCACTGGATTCCAGCAGCACATAGCCTTTACCGGCCTGCGGTGCGGTCACATTCAGTTTAACTTTATCACCGGCGTGATAATTTGGTTTATCCAGTTTCAGTTTCACCTGATCCGGACGAACCGCGCCGGTACCGCCGGTGTTATCCTGCCAGGAGTATCCGGCCCAGAAACGCACACTGCTGGTCAGCCCGGTGGACGGATCCACCACTTCCAGGCGGTATGCCCCCCAGGAGACCGGGACGGTCACTTTTGCGGTACCGTCTTTGGTAATACTGATTTTGTCATCAGACATTACGAGGTCTTTCTGATCATACCCGGATGACCAGCCTTCGGAGTCAGACCAGCGCCAGTAATAATCACGGCGCTCATAAATCAGACGCGCATTCAGATCATCTGCTTTTAACTTATTACCCTGACGGTCGGTATAGACAATTTCAAATTCAGCCAGTGAATCTTCATCCATGCTGTACTGCGACACATATTTGTCAGTGCGGTAATCGTAAACCTCTTTTTTGGCGAAGAGCGGACGGATACCGGCCATTTTCGCAGCAGGCCACACCGCGACATCGGCACGCCGGGTCACCGGACGACCGCCGGTCTCCATCAGGCTTGCCTGGAGGATCAATTTAAACGGCGATTTCACCTCTTTCCAGTAATCATTACTGATGGTGAATGCCAGCTCGCCGCCGTCATCCATGGTTTCGTCGAATTCATCCAGGGTGCGGGTCAGGCTCGCTTCCTGAATGTCACCGAATTCAAAGCCCGGCAGTTTGGCGGACGCTTCACGATCCGGACGCATAAAGAGTTGCCCGGTCAGCTGGTTACCGGCTGCCGGTGCGCCGTAAAGATAATGGCCTTCAATCTCAAAATCGGCAGACTGCTGCGTGGTGATCGGCTGCTTGTCGGTTTTGATTTCCATTGCCATACGCTCAGGCATGAAATCTTCCACATTGACGCTGTAGAAGCGCGGCGTGTTGTCCCCGAGATCAAAACGCAGTGTCAGCTTACCGGTTTCGATATTTTCCGGAATCGCATACTGGTACTGATAAAGGCCGTTTTCCGGCTGCCAGACGAAGGTGGATGCCACCTGGCCGTCATTTTTCAGCACATCCACTTTGACAGGCTGATCTTTCACAGGATGGCCGTCACCGTCACGCAGCAGGCCGTTGATCACCAGAGTTTCCCCCGGACGGTACAGATCACGCGGACCAAAGACGAAGAACTGTTTTGCATAGCCCTGCGGACCGGCGATATCAAATTCCGCCAGGTCGAGCGCCGGGTTTTTCAGGTCGATCATACTGGCCTGGCCATTATTAATCGCCAGTAACAGCGCGGCATCCGCCCCGCGATCCAGTTTGGCATGACCGCTGCTGTCAGTTTCTGCTTTGCTGAGAAGCTGACCTTTGCTGTCGAGCAAACGGATTTCCACCCCTTTCAGGGCGCTGCCTTTCGCCAGCGACTGCGTAAAGACATCCAGCTCATTCAGGTAGCTGTGCATGGACACGCCGATATCACTCAGGGTAAAGAGTGTGGCAGGCATGGTGTAGCTGTAGCGCCCGGCCTGCTGCATCACCGCCAGATACACGCCCTCTTCCTGTAACGGCTTGATATCCTTCAGCGGGATCTGCATATTTTCGCGGGTGTTTTTCTGCGGATTGAGATCAAAACGCCCGGTATAGACCAGATCGGTGTTATTCAGCAGGTCATCCGAATTCCAGTACTGGAGATTGTTGCCGTACTGCCAGCTTGCGAGGAAAGAGGCCAGGGAATCCGGTTTGATGCGGTAGAAATTAACATCAATACTATCCACGTTCAGCGCGAATACCGGCAGTCCCTGTAAGACATCTGCCGGGAACAGTGAACCCCGGCTGGCAAAGCCGACACTCGGAACCACATCAGCTGTGGTCAGTTTTAAATCATAACCGTTAACCAGTGTGCGTTCGTTAATACCACGCACGCCGCGGTCGATACTCAGCTGTAATTCCCGTGACGGCGGCAGATGGCGCATGCGCAGTTCCATCAGATTATCCGACAGCTCCCAGGCACCTTCGAGCTTACCGTTTTTCACGTCCACCAGACGGGCAAACTGACTGAAATCCTGGTTCGGATCCAGCGGAACGGAGAAGGTCACCACCATCGCATTTGCGCCGTCGAGCTGGATCTCAGAGGCATCGATGATAGTCACATCTTTCCCGGCATAGCGCTTACTCAGCTCTGCCAGTGATGCGGTGTCCTGTGTTTTTTTCGCAGACGGGGAGGAAACAGATGAGGAAGACGGGTTTTCTTTATTATCGGCCGACGTGCTGTCATTACTGCCCGCCGCCGTAGTGTTAGTACCGGTGTCATCGCAACCCATGAGCGCCAGCGCTGATGCAAGAAGCACTGCAATGCAGCGTTTTTTGCCGGGAGCCTGTCCTGCAATCGGAGAACGCATAATCAATCCTTTCTGGTGAGCCCGGAAAACGGGCACTTGTTCGGTATTATTTCACGAAGTGTAAACAAAGCCTAAACAAGCGTATAGTGCATTATTCTGAATATATGCACTATACATATTCACCATCCGGATAAATTATTGTTACGCTTCTGTTACCGGAATGGCATTGCGCAGCCAGCCACCAAGGCGGCGCTGATAAAATGCCTGAATGTGTTGTGTAAGGAAGTGTGTCAGCCCGTCATTCTCATCCGGGTTTAACAGACAAAAATCAATATGTTCCCCGTCAGCGAGGTGCTCCATCGCAGCCTCAGCCGCCTGACGGATCACGGTATCCGCATCCTGTTCTTCGCTGAGTTCCAGCACAATCAGCAGTACCGGTTCATCCGCGACAGTATTGTTTTTTTCGGCTGCCATCACCCAAAATGCACGACGCACCGGTTTGTGCTGTTTAAACACACCGGTCAGCGCATCAAGCACCGCGTCCGGTTTATTCTCCGGCACACTCAGCAACAGTGCGCTGCCTTGTTCAATCATCACTTCCTGTACCGGGAGTGTATCCGCCATTACAGAACTCCTTATTTCAGCATCTGTCTTCTTAAATATCACAGAAAAACGGTCACATATTTATGTGACCGTTTTACCGCAGAATCAGCAGAGCAATGCCCGGTTACTGCCCGGCTTTTTTCAGCAGCAGTGCCGCCACGGTGCGTACACCATAGCCGGTTGCTCCCGCAGACCATAAGTCTGACGGCGCTTTGCGGTAAGTGGCTGCACAATCAATGTGCAGCCAGTTTTTGCGGTAATCTTCCACAAAGTGAGACAGGAATGCCGCTGCTGTACTTGCCCCGGCAGTATTCGGTGCCCCGGTGTTGCTCAGATCAGCAAAGGAGGACGGCATCTGACGGCGGTGGAATTCTGCCAGCGGCAGACGCCAGAACATCTCTTTTTCCTGATCAGCGGCTGACATCAGTTCATTGTACAGCGCATCATCGAAGCTCATCACCGCGTGATAGTCGTTACCGACGGCTGTTTTCGCTGCCCCTGTCAGAGTTGCTGCATCGATGATAAACCCAGCGTTATCTTTGTCCGCTTCAATCAGACCATCCGCCAGTACCAGACGCCCTTCCGCATCGGTATTCATGATTTCAACGGATTTACCGTTGCTGTAACGGATAATATCACCCAGTTTGAAGGCATTACCGCTCACCAGGTTATCCGCGATACACAGATACAGTTTGACGCGCTTTTGCAGGCCGCGGCTGATAGCCATTGCCAGTGCGCCGGTCAGGGTGGCAGCGCCGCCCATATCGGATTTCATGGAATCCATAGAGGAAGACGGTTTCAGGCTGTAGCCGCCGGAATCAAAAGTGATCCCTTTACCGACCAGGCTGGCAAACACCGGTGCGTTTTCCTGTTTGCCCGGATTGTAATCCAGCGCCAGCAGTACCGGCGGACGCACAGAGCCGCGACCGACGGTGTGGATCCCCATATAGCCCTGCTCGCGTAAATCGTCCCCTTTGATGATACGGTAACCGACAGAATTGCAGGAAACGCCGCACAGCAGATCAACTGCACGCTGCGCCAGCTGTTCCGGGCTCAGTTCTTCCGCCGGGGTGTTAATGATATCGCGTACCCAGTCAATGATGCGGATACGGTGTTCCAGTTCGGTTTTATCCGCTTCCGGTAATTCCGGCCATTCAATCGAGCGTGCGCCTTTCGGACCACGGAAGCCCTGCCAGAATGCCCAACTGGTTTCCAGATCCCAGTTGCTGCCGCTCAGCACCATATTGCGGATGCCCTGACCGTCGATTTTGCGGCCCGCGCTCTGCACGGCGCACAGCATCCCTTTACGGCTTAAATGAACCGTCATTCCTTTGTCAGTCGCGCTGACCAGGGCTTTCTCTCCCCACGCCGGAGAAGCAGGTTCATACGATAAGGTTACAGGCATGATGAGTTGCGTCATTTCGTTCTCTCTTTTGACTTTTAGACTGCCGTAACAGTCAGATTTTATTTGAGGAATGCACGGCGTGCCGGTCTGCACAGGAGGCGGTAACAGCATACGCGCATCAGAGACCGCACGCTAACACAATTGTGCGGCCTGATGCGCGTAACAAAAGACATCATTCGAATTCGTCGAGCCAGACTAACAAAATTGCTTCTAATACTTTTTCGTTAGATTTTTCAGGTACATCGTCAAATTCGTCCAGTTCGCAGATCCACTGGTGCATATCGGTGAAACGCACGGTTTTCGGATCCGTGTCCGGGTACAGCTCATACAACGCTTCACCGATTTCACGGCTGTCCTGCCATTTCAGTCCCATTTCAGGCTCCTCTATCAGTGCTCACGTGCATGGTTGATGGTGTATTTCGGGATTTCCACCACCAGATCTTCATCCGCGACTTTCGCCTGGCAGCTCAGACGGCTTTCCGGCTCCAGTCCCCAGGCTTTGTCCAGCATGTCATCTTCCAGCTCGCTGCTCTCTTCGAGGGAGTCAAACCCTTCGCGGACAATACAGTGGCAGGTGGTGCAGGCACATGATTTCTCACAGGCATGTTCAATTTCGATACCGTTACGCAGGGCAACATCCAGAATTGACTCACCTTCATTTGCGTCGTATACCGCACCTTCAGGGCATAATGACTCATGCGGTAAAAAAACAATCTTAGGCATAATCTTCCCGTTATATCTCATCCACAGAGTGACCCGCGAGTGCCTTGCGGACAGAATTGTCCATCCGGCGTGCCGCGAATACCTGTGTTTGCTTGTCCAGTTGTTTAATTGCGTTTTCAATGGCGGCTGGTGAGTCGCCTTCAACGCTCTCAATAAGCGCACCGACTGCCGCATCAATAGCAGCATTTTCGTCGTCGCTCAGTAAATTGCCATCCTCTGAAAGTGCCTGAGTCAGGCTCTCCAGCAGGCGGGCAGCTTCCACTTTTTGTTCCGCCAGACGGCGGGTGGATAAATCGTTTTCTGCGTTTTCGAGTGAATCTTTAATCATCCCGGCGATATCGGTATCGCTCAGGCCATAAGACGGTTTTATCTGGACGGAGGCCTGCACACCGGTGGATTTCTCCAGTGCGCTGACACTCAGCAGCCCGTCCGCATCCACCTGGAAGGTGACGCGGATATGGGCGTTACCGGCTGCCATCGGCGGAATGCCGCGCAGGGTGAAACGCGCCAGCGAACGGCAGTCGCTGACCATTTCCCGCTCGCCCTGCAGCACATGAATGGTCATGGCGGTCTGGCCGTCTTTAAAGGTGGTAAATTCCTGAGCACGTGCCGCCGGGATGGTGGTATTGCGCGGAATGACTTTTTCCACCAGGCCGCCCATGGTTTCCAGCCCCAGCGAGAGCGGGATCACATCCAGCAACAGCATGTCACTGTCCGGTTTGTTACCGGCCAGAATATCCGCCTGGATCGCGGCACCGATAGCAACCACTTTATCCGGGTCAATCGAAGTCAGCGGCTCTTTGCTGAAGAACTCACCGACCAGCTCACGCACCAGCGGTACGCGGGTTGATCCGCCGACCATCACCACTTCGCGGACTTCATCCTGATCCGTTCCCGCATCTTTCAGGGCACGGCGGCAGGTCATCAGGGTTTTTCTGACCAACGGACGAATGCGTTCCTCAAACATGTCACGGGTCAGTACACCTTGCCAGCCATCCAGTGTAATTGTGGTTTGTGCGGCATCGGACAGTGCAATTTTAGCTTCCGCCGCCGCGTTTAATACTTCGCGGTGCTGCGAATGCCCCTGCGACTGAATGCCGCGTTGTTCATAAATCCAGTCAGCGATCAGGTTATCGAAATCATCGCCGCCGAGCGCGGTATCACCGCCGGTCGCCAGCACTTCAAACACACCACGGCTCAGACGCAGCACAGAGATATCAAACGTACCGCCGCCGAGATCATAAACCGCAATCACCCCTTCCTGACCGGAATCCAGTCCGTAGGCGATAGCTGCCGCTGTCGGCTCATTCAGCAGACGCAACACGTGTAACCCGGCAAGACGGGCCGCATCTTTGGTGCCCTGACGCTGCGCGTCATCGAAATAGGCAGGGACGGTGATCACCACACCATCCAGTTCACCGCCGAGGGTTTCCTGTGCGCGCTGTGCCAGCACCGATAAGATATCCGCTGAGACACGGACAGGATCAGTCAGCCCTGCTGCAGTGCGGATGATCGGCAGGCCGTTTTCGCCCGCCTGTAACTGATACGGCAGATCAGGATAGCGCTCTGTGATATCGGTCAGTGAGCGTCCCATCATGCGTTTGACAGAGATAATGGTATTCTGAGGATCTGCCGCTGCGTTTGCACGGGCATCCCAGCCGACCAGGCGGCTGTCCGCGCTGTACTGCACGACAGAAGGCAGTAAGTAACGCCCTTCGTGATCGGGCAGCACATCTGTTTCACCACTGCGCACAGTGGCGACCAGTGAATGAGTGGTGCCTAAATCAATACCCGCAGCAAGGCGGCGCTGATGCGGGGCGGGAGCCTGTCCCGGTTCGCTGATTTGTAACAGTGCCATATTTTCCCCTAGAAACTGTCGAGCAAACGTTCTTCAATATTTTCAATTTGTTGCGTCAGTTTACTTAAAAATCGTAATTTACGCACGCTGTCCGCAGCAGCGGCCCACTCTTCGTCATCCAGCTGACGAATCATCTCTGCCATCCGGGTTTTTGTCATTTTAGTGATAGTGGCAGCAAAACCGGCCAGTGCATCACTGTCCTGTTTTTGTTCAATGACATCGAGGGCTTCGCGCAGCTCCAGCTGCTCCATCAGAAATGCGGTATCATGCATTGTGTGCTGTTCATTATTGATATCAATATCATGTAACAGCAGCATATATTCCGCGCGTTTCAGGGGATGTTTCAGGGACTGGTAGGCATCATTGATGGTCGCGGCCATCGTCAGTGCCTGCGCTTGTTCTTTCGCATCACCGGCAGCAAATCTGTCCGGGTGATACTGGCGCTGCAAATCCTGATAACGACCGGCAAGTGCCTGTGTGTCAAGGTCATAACGCACAGGCAGGCTGAACAGGGAAAAATAGTTCATCGTGTTCTCTTCGCGGATAAATGGATCAGTTAAACGTGGAAACTCTCGCCGCAGCCGCATTCGCTGTTGACGTTCGGGTTATTAAATTTAAACCCTTCGTTTAACCCTTCCTTCACGAAATCCACTTCCGTACCGTCAAGATAAACAATACTTTTCCCGTCGATGATCACTTTTACGCCGTGATCTTCAAAGACGACATCATCTTCATTAATGACATCGGCAAATTCAAGTACGTAAGCCATACCAGAGCAACCGGAGGTTCTCACGCCTAACCGCAGACCTACTCCTTTACCACGGTTTGCCAGAAAACTGGTGACCCGGTTTGCCGCACTTTCTGTAAGAGAAACGGACATTACACACCTCGCTCTATAAACCAGTATGGCGGATGACCGATGAGATCAGTATCCGCCATTATTTTATTGTTTTACCTGCTGCATATCAGCAGCGGCGGGCTATTAGTTGCCCCGGCGTTTACTTTTGTAATCCGCAATTGCTGCTTTGATCGCATCTTCAGCCAGAATCGAGCAGTGAATTTTCACCGGTGGTAATTCCAGTTCTTCCGCAATCGCGGTATTTTTGATGGCTTCTGCTTCATCCAGGGTCTTCCCTTTCATCCACTCAGTCACCAGTGAGCTTGACGCAATCGCCGAGCCGCAGCCGTAGGTTTTGAAACGCGCGTCTTCAATCACGCCGTTATCGTCAACTTTGATCTGTAACTTCATCACGTCACCACAGGCCGGTGCCCCCACCATGCCGCTGCCGACAGTCGGGTCTTCGTTGTCGAATGAGCCGACATTGCGCGGGTTTTCGTAGTGATCGATTACTTTATCGCTATAAGCCATTGTTTATACTCCTGAAACCGTCTGATTAATGGTGTGACCATTCAATACTGTTAATATCAACACCTTGCTTGTGCATTTCCCACAGCGGGGAAAGATCGCGCAGGCGGCCAATTGCGTTATGGATAAGTTTGATAGCATAGTCAATCTCTTCCTCCGTCGTGAAACGACCCAGAGAAAAGCGGATTGAGCTGTGCGCCAGTTCGTCGGTCATACCCAGGGCGCGCAGAACATAAGACGGCTCCAGGCTGGCGGACGTACAGGCAGAACCGGATGATACCGCGAGATCTTTCAGCGCCATCATCAGGGATTCACCTTCAACATAGTTGAAACTGACGTTAAGAATATTCGGTGCGGAATGCTCCGGGCAACCGTTCAGATAGGTTTCTTCGATATCTTTGATACCGTTCCACAGACGCATACGCAGTGCGGACAGACGCTCAGCTTCCGCTGCCATCTCTTCTTTGGCAATACGGTAAGCTTCACCCATACCGACAATCTGATGGACTGCCAGAGTACCTGAACGCATACCGCGCTCGTGACCACCGCCGTGCATCTGCGCTTCAATGCGGATACGCGGCTTGCGGCGGACATACAGTGCGCCGATACCCATCGGACCGTAAATCTTATGGCCGGAGAAGGACATCAGATCCACTTTCAGTTTGCTTAAATCAACCGGGACTTTACCGACGCTCTGGGTGGCATCCACATGGAAAATGATCCCTTTGCTGCGGCACAGTTCACCGATAGCGCCGATATCCTGAATCACACCAATTTCGTTATTCACATGCATGACGGAAACTAAAATGGTGTCCTCACGCATTGCGCCTTCGAGTTCAGCCAGGTCGATCAGGCCATTACGCTGCGGCGCAAGATAGGTCACTTCAAACCCTTCGCGCTCTAACTGACGGCAGGTATCGAGTACCGCTTTGTGCTCAGTTTTACAGGTAATAATGTGCTTGCCTTTTTTCTCATAGAATTTGGCAGCCCCTTTGATCGCCAGGTTGTCAGACTCGGTGGCACCGGAAGTGAACACGATTTCACGCGGATCAGCACCGACCAGATCAGCAATCTGGTTACGGGCAATATCGACGGCCTCTTCGGCCTGCCAGCCAAAGCGGTGGGAACGTGACGCCGGGTTGCCGAAGATGCCGTCCATTGTGAGGCATTGCATCATTTTTTCAGCAACACGCGGATCAACCGGGGTGGTTGCTGAGTAATCTAAATAAATCGGTAATTTCATCGCTCAATTGCTCCATGAACTACGGTTGCGTTGTTAACGCAGGTTTCTGCTTATGCTTGCAGATTGATAATCGTTTCGTTAATTGCCAGATTATGTGCACGACGTTTATCATCCTGGCGATCAGCAACATCAATCACTTCTTTATGATTTACTAACTCTTCCAGACTGATACTGCTTAAAAAATCAGTAATACGGTCACTCAGGTCACGCCACAGCGCGTGTGTCAGACAGCGGTCACCGCCCTGACAGCCTTCCCTGGTTCCCTGACAGCGGGTCGCATCAACGGATTCATCGACGGCTGAGATGACCTGAGCAATGAAAATCTCACCGGCACCGCGTGCCAGAAGATACCCGCCGCCCGGCCCGCGAACGCTGGAAACCAGCTCGTTTTTACGCAGACGGGAGAAGAGTTGCTCAAGATAAGAGAGGGAGATACCCTGACGCTCAGAAATGTCAGCCAGTGGTACGGGCCCCTCATGGGAGTGCAGCGCTACGTCGAGCATAGCGGTTACCGCATAGCGCCCTTTTGATGTCAGTCTCATAACCGGATCCCCGTGATAAATGGTGAAGAAATTGTGTCATTCCTGAGTAATTTAGTCAACTATTTAACCCAGTAATTTACTCAACTATTTTTTCGCCCATTTCTCAACAGAAGTCAGGATACCCCGCAGGATATTCAGCTCCTGCGTTTCCGGATGCGCGCGGGTAAATAAGCGGCGCAGACGGTTCATAATCTGACCCGGGTGTGCTTTGCGGATAAAACCGGATTCATTGAGAACCGATTCCAGATGCGTGTAAAACCGCTCCATATCATCCGCCGGCGGATAGTGTACCTCATCTGCCTCATCATTATTTGCCGGTTCGCTCTCATTCTGAGTGGCAAGAAATGCCATCCGGATCTCATAACTGACCAGTTGCACCGCCATCGCCAGATTCAGCGAGCCATATTCCGGGTTGGTCGGGATATAAAGATGGTAATTACACTTCTGTAATTCATCGTTGGTCAGCCCGACCCGTTCACGGCCGAAAATAATCGCGACCGGTGCGGTCTGTGCGATTTTAACACTTTTTTCCCCGCATTCACGCGGTTCAACCATCGGCCACGGCAGTGTGCGTGACCGGGCGCTGGTGCCAATCACCAGTTCACAACCGGCAATCGCCTCATCCAGGGTGCTGACAATCTTTGCATTGCCGATAACGTCACTGGCACCGGCAGACAGCGCGATGGCGTGAGAGTCCGGCTGTACCTGCGGATTGACCAGATAAAGGTTGGATAACCCCATTGTTTTCATCGCCCGCGCAGCGGAGCCCATATTGCCTGTATGTGAGGTTTCCACCAGGACGATTCGGATATTTTCGGACATAACACACTTTCTTTGAGAAATTATCGCAATATCTTAACACAAGAATAGTCAGATTGACGATCACCTGTTATACTCTGCCGCGTTTATTTTCGTTCTTTAACATCTCGGTGGACAACCCCATGCATCCGATGCTTACCATCGCCATACGTGCTGCACGTAAGGCCGGCAACCTGATTGCCAAACACTATGAAATGCCTGACACTGTTGAGACAACTCAGAAAGGTGCCAATGACTTTGTGACGAATATCGATCGCGAAGCTGAGCAGATGATTATCGAGATCATCCGCAAATCTTATCCGGCACATACCATTATTTCTGAAGAGTGCGGCCTGTCAGCCGGCGAAGAAAGCGATATGGAATGGGTTATTGATCCCCTGGATGGCACCACCAACTTTATTAAACGCCTCCCGCACTTCGCAGTCTCTATCGCATTCCGTATCAAAAAACGCACCGAAGTGGCTGTTGTCTACGATCCGATGCGTAACGAGTTATTCTCTGCTGTCCGTGGTCAGGGCGCACAGTTAAACGGTTACCGTCTGCGCGGTGCCACTGCCCGTGATCTCGACGGCGCGGTACTTGCAACCGGCTTCCCGTTCAAAGCCAAACATCACGCTGATACCTATATCAAAATGCTGGGTAAACTGTTCACCCGCTGCTCAGATTTCCGCCGTACCGGCTCTGCCGCACTGGATCTGGCGTATCTCGCTGCCGGCCGTGTGGACGGTTTCTTTGAAATCGGCCTGAAACCGTGGGATTTCCTCGGTGGTGAACTGCTGGTTCGTGAAGCGGGCGGTATCGTCTCTGACTTCACCGGTGACCACCGTTATATCGACAGCGGCAACATCGTTGCAGGCAGCCCGCGTGTGGTCCGCGAACTGCTGGCAGAGCTGCGTGATGAGCTGACTGAGTCACTGAAACGCTGATTCTGCTCCGCCAGATGTGAAAAAGGGTTATGACTCTCGTCATAACCCTTTTTTGTTATGCATTTTCCGGGGTCTGCGGCCGGATTTTAGGCCGCAGGAACAGCGCAGGAACCACCGTCAGCGCCATCAGATAAAATATCCCGCCGTGGATATCTTCATACAGATAGCCCGCCACCAGCGTCATCACCGCAATCGCCCCACCCATCGCCAGCGCGGAATACGCCGCCTGTAACGGAATAATTTCCGTGGATTTGCGGGCACCGATAAAGCGCATTGCCGCCAGGTGACACACGGTATACGTACCGCTGTGCAGGATCTGCGCCACAATCAGTACCGGCAATGCGACCGACATGCCCAGCAGCGACCAGCGCAGAATACCGCAGATACCGGAAAGCAGCAGCAAGTTTGCCGCGCTCCAGCGGCGGAACAGCTTATTACTGAACGTAAAGACAATCACTTCCGCCACCACGCCCAGTGACCAGAGATAACCGATAGCGGCATCAGAATAGCCGACCTTCTGCCAGTAAATCACACTGAAACCGTAATAGGCGGCATGCGCCCCCTGCAATAAACTGACACACAGCAGAAAACGAACAACCGCACTATCTTTCAGCAGAACACTGAACTTCACCTGCGGCCCGCGCTGCTTCATTTCCCCGGACGGCATAATGCGCGGACGCAGCAGCGACGTCAGCAGCAGAGTTCCGGTACTGACCACCAGCGCCGCCAGGATCACCTCATGCTTCCAGATATCCATCAGCATGCCGGTGACAGAAGTGGCAATGATAAAGGCCACTGAACCCCAGACACGGATCGAGCCGTAATCCATCGGGAACTGTTTTTGCCAGGTCGCGGCAAGGGAATCTCCCAGCGGGATCATCGGGGAGAAAAAGAGGTTGAATCCTGCCATGACAAAAAAGAGCCAGAGCCAGTGCGAGCCGAAATAAAACGCCACCGCGAACAGAAAAGCGCAGAGTGCCATCAGACGCAGGGCAAAAATCAGCCGTGACGGGTCTTTAAACAGCGGTGTGATAAACAGGCTGCCAACGAAACGCGCCACCAGCCCCACACTGAGCAGCATACCGACCGTTGCCACATCATGCCCTTCACCTTTCAGCCATGCGCCCCAGTAGGGAAGAAAAATCCCGTAGGAAAAAAAATACGTAAAATAATCAAGCGCCAGCCAGAGCGATGACGGAACAAACATCTGCCTCTCCTTTTCAGAAATACAAAAAACCCGCTCGCGGCGAACGAAGCGGGTTTTGGTTACATCAGATTGGTAACGCGATTATGCGTAAACCGGGTATTTCGCGCAGATAGCCAGAACTTTTTGTTTCACAGCTTCAATGGTCGCTTCATCATTGAGGTTATCTAACACGTCACACATCCAGCCGGCCAGTTCACGGGCTTCTGCTTCTTTGAAGCCGCGACGGGTAATTGCCGGGGAACCGACACGGATACCGGAGGTCACAAACGGGCTCTTCGGATCGTTCGGCACACTGTTTTTGTTCACAGTAATGTTAGCACGGCCCAGTGCCGCATCCGCATCTTTACCGGTGATGTCTTTATCGACCAGATCCACCAGGAACAGATGGTTCTCAGTACCACCGGACACCACTTTATAACCACGGTTCAGGAAGACTTCAACCATTGCTTTGGCATTTTTCACAACCTGAACCTGATTTGCTTTAAATTCAGGCTCCATTGCTTCTTTTAACGCCACCGCTTTACCGGCGATAACGTGCATCAGCGGGCCGCCCTGGTTGCCCGGGAATACGGCTGAGTTCAGTTTTTTGTACAGATCTTCATCACCGCCTTTCGCGAGAATCATCCCGCCGCGCGGACCCGCCAGGGTTTTGTGCGTGGTGGTGGTGACAACGTGAGCATGCGGAACCGGGTTAGGATAAACACCCGCAGCAACCAGACCGGCAACGTGTGCCATATCAACAAACAGGTAAGCACCGATGCTGTCAGCGATTTCGCGCATTTTCGCCCAGTCAACCACACCGGAATAAGCAGAGAAGCCGCCGATGATCATTTTCGGCTGATGTTTTTTCGCCTGTTCAGCGACATCGTCATAATCGATTTTACCGGCAGAATCGATACCGTAAGGGACGATATTGTACAGTTTACCGGAAAAGTTTACCGGAGAGCCGTGAGTCAGGTGACCGCCTTCCGCTAAATTCATCCCTAATACAGTATCGCCCGGTGACAGCAGTGCGGAGTACACTGCAACGTTAGCCTGAGAGCCGGAATGCGGCTGAACGTTGGCATAATCTGCGCCGAACAGTTCTTTTGCACGGTCAATCGCCAGTTGTTCCACGATATCCACATATTCGCAGCCGCCGTAGTAGCGTTTGCCCGGATATCCTTCCGCATATTTGTTGGTGAGCTGGGAGCCCTGAGCTTCCATAACGCGCGGGCTGGTGTAGTTCTCAGAGGCAATTAATTCAATGTGCTCTTCCTGACGACG
>JAEMTY010000156.1:0-41631 GCA_020423425.1 Chrysopa pallens
CGGATACATTATTTCCGGATAAAACATCAGCCGGTCTGATTATTATCAGAGCCGGATTTCTTCTGCAGCCAGACTATAAAATGCAATAACCCCATTGCGCCATGACCGATAATATAGGCTTCAATCAGTCCCGTCAGGGTTTTATGCAGATTTCGTATCTCACCGGCATACGGGGAACCCCGGAGCCACAATATAAACCATGCCGTACCGGACAGTACCACCAGCATCAGTGCACTGAGTCCCAGCCCCTGAACCGTGGTTGCCGGGCCACCGGGAAAGGATTCCGGTAATTTTCCGTGCAACAGGGCACGGCAGTCTGCCGCTATCTGCGAAAAACAGCCGAAAGCCCACGGATAATAGTGCTTTATTCCCCGCTGATGAAAGCAAAGCACAATAAGCAGGATGCCGGAAACCCAGAATGACAGACCGGTAATAATATGCAGCCAGGTAAAAAATAAGCGGTAGCCATCGATAAAGGCCGTACCTGTCAATTAGTGAAATAACAAAAATAGTTTTTTATACCTGATAAATAGAAAGAGCGGGGGGGCACTTCAAATCCCGCTCCTTTTGATCGGCTTATTTATGATTTTTGCGGTAGTAAGTCCATTCTTCAACCCGTTCACCACCCGGTAAATTGCAGTAACCGGTCCAGCCTGATTCTGCTTTCACGATTTCTGTTTTACCGCCGGATTGTTCACAATATACCGATGCCGGATTTGCCATGCCAATTTTTGCTTCTTTCGCCGGTACCGGATCTTTATTCAGTACGGAGATTAACTGATAACGGATATTGGGTGCATCGGCAGGCGGATTCGGAATATGGGTGGTTTTGACGGATACCCGGTACTGGTATCCCGGTTCGTAAGTGAAACCGTCAATATTCTGATAGAAAAATTCCCAGTCTGCCTCCGGAGATTCTTTTATTTTCATGCACTTCATCGGTGCGACACCTGTGCAGTCGGCCAGCTCAGAATCGATGTAAAGTGTTTTGGTATTATCCGTTGCCGGTGTTGTCGGGGTATTCTGACTGCATCCTGCCATTAATAAGAAGAGCGGAGCAATAACATAGGCTGATTTCATCAGTTGTCCTTAATGTGTATATTAAAATAGTGTGTTTTTACTCTGTTTATGACAGCATAAAAACGGATTTAGTTCCGTATTGGCGCTTTTTTATCTGTAAAAAGAGTACAAATGAAGAGATATAAAATATCAGTGACAAGTGTGATAATCCTGGCCGGTTTTTATTTCCGGGTGTGGTTGTATACAACAACCGGCATGATACTGGTTAAATGGATAAATAATAATCTGCGGGAGCCGCCGGTTTCTGCTGGTTTTTGGGATTCGGTATATCTGGTCAGTAAATTTTTGCTGGTCATTCTGCTGCTGATATTGTCGGGGGATCTGATCCGTGTTTACCGCAATATCCGGCGTAATCCGGTAATAACCGCCCCCCGATCCTGTTTTTATCTGATGACTGCCGTGCTGGCGGGCGGAGTGGCTATTTTTTTGCTGACTGTCAGTTATTGGTATCCGTTCTCCGTATAATCACAGAATATTACAGGGCATAACCTGTAACCGGACTGCCGATGCGGTATCTTTGTACAAATTCACCCGGTTTCATTCCGCTAATTGTGAAATAAAGAGAGAGGATCTACACTATCAGCGGTACGTATTCTCCTGGCAAGGGTATTTACAGGTGAGGTTATATGACAGCAATTGATATTTTCTGGGTCGGCATCGGCGGCGGTAGTGGTTCATTACTACGCTGGTGGGTCGGTAAACTGACAGGCGAACGTTATCACGGCCATTTTCCGCTGGGTACATTTATCATTAATGTCTCCGGGGCCTTTATTATCGGTTTTTTAAGCACGTTATTTGTCATTGACTGGCATGACCGTTTCGGTTCATTCTTGCATGCGGCTATTCTGACCGGTATTCTCGGCGGTTACACCACATTCAGCAGCATGCAGCTGGACGCGGCAAAACTGGTGAATTCAAAACAGCGGATGCTGGCTTTCGGGTATTTGCTTATCTCTGTTGTGGCGGGTCTGGCGGCTGCCGCACTGGGTGTCTGGCTGGCGGCATAAGGATAACAATATGAATATGGTGATTCTTATTTTTATTGGCGGAGCCTTCGGTGCAATCTGCCGCGAATTACTGATGCTCGGTGTGCCGTCTCTGAGTGACGGGTTTCCGCTTGATATTTTAGCGGCCAATATTATTGCATCATTCCTGCTGGGAATAACGGCAGCATTATTACAGCGCAACCGGATTAATCAGTATGTGAATGCGCTGGTGGCAACCGGTATTATGGGCGGACTATCCACGTTCAGCAGTTTCGTGTACGGAACCTTTGAAATAATGTCATCTCCGGCGCTGTTGGGCACCGGAATAACCTATCTGCTGGTGAGTGTGATCGGCGGTTTTGCTGCGGTAATGGCGGGTTTATTTTTGGGGAACTGTGCGAAACCCGGTGTAAAAAATACCGCAGAATAGCAAAAGGTTCCGGCCGGACAGAGAACGACTGTCCGGCCGGAACAGACCAGGCCATTTTTTCATTATTTTAAGACACCGCGCTGATCAAAAAAACTTATTCTACTGGTTTAATATTAATGGAATAATCCGGGTCACTGAATTGCCCGTAACTTTTATTAATCACCCGTTGTTGGTCAAGCTGTTTTATTTCTTTACTCAGAAAGTTGAGGTGATCCTGTAAACAGATTTTTGTTACCCGTTCATTTTCAATAATAGCCTGCAGTATTTCCACCAGTTCGCCGGTGACCGGCTGTTCTTTTTCCAGTTCATGAGATAACTGTGTCAGGTGTTCAACCGCGCAAACATAATCCGTTTCACGGGCAATCAAATCATCCCATTCACTGTTTCTGGCCAGGGTAACGAGTTCTTCACTCAGTGTCAGTACATGTTGATATATATCGTGTAAATTGATGGTTGTTTGAATACTCACCTGATTATCTTTCATCCACATTTGCCCCGATTTGTTGCCATGTTGCCGCGAGATCGGAGAGCAGTTGATACACCTCTTTTACGTAGGCCACGTTATTGTCGATATTTGCGTTGAGTAACCGCATAATCATATAGTCATACAGGGAGGCCAGATTATGTGCCAGCTCACCGCCGGCATCATAATCCAGAGCCTGTTTCAGGCCATTTTCAATAATATTAATGGCCTTCGACAGCTCATTACCCTTGGCGGCAATATCATGTTGTTCCATAAAGATTTCGCTGCGGCGAAGGGCGCTGAGCGCCCCGTTAAACAAAATCCGGATCAACTGATAAGGCGAGGCATTGGTAATTTCACTTTCAAGATTAACCTGCTGATAAGCCTGATTTGCCTTGCGCTGATACATATTATTTTTAACCTAACATTCTGCCGAGTGCCTGTGTGGTGCCACTCAGGGAGTTCATCATTTTATCCAGATTCTGGAACTGGCGGCGATACAGATCCATGGTATTCTCGATCTGTTTATTCGTTTGTTCGATACGTTTATCGATACCTTTTTTCTTTTTCTCCAGACCGTCGGTCGCGTTATGGATCGTACCTTCACGGCTGTCTAATGTCTTTTTCAGGTAATTAAAGTTTTCGGTGGCAAAACCGGTCTCTTTTCCGTCACCGGCAAAGAATTCTTTGACACTGGAGCCATTCTCTTTCAGTGCCTTATCCAGCATTTTGTCATCTATTTCCAGGGTACCGTCTGTCTTTTGCTTAATACCCATCTTGTTCATGGTGTTGATTTCACCGTTGCCGTTAGGTGTTCTGATCTGCGCACGGATAGTATTCTGAATACCACGCAGGGTAGAGTCACCAATCAGCGGGCCATTACTTTTATCAGCAGCCTGGCCTTTTTCCGTCTGGGTATATTTGGTCAGATCTTTACAGAGTTTCTGATACTCGTTATAGGCATCCACCCATTCTTTAATTTTCTTTTTCGCCGGTTCACTGTCAGACGTTACAGACAAATGTTCTTCTTTGCTGTTTTCACTTTCTTTCTTCAGTGTCAGGGTCAGGCCCGGGAATTTATCTTTAATGGTGTTGGTCTGCTCTTCGAAATCAAAACCGTTAATGGTGAATTTTGAGTTCTGTGGTGCAACTTTTTCAACCATTTCACTCTTCGACGTATCTAATTTACCGGATGCGTCATATTCAACATGTAAAATATCATCCAGCTTCTGGTCATCCGGGACACTGACGGAAATATGACTTTCAGTTCCTTCCGTTTTAGAAGACATGGACAGGGTATATTTGCCATCAGCGGTTTTTATTACTGCCGCAGTGACACCTTTATCCGCTTTATTAATCGCATCGGCGATTTCAATTAATGACGTATGATCTTTATCCAGTTTAATACTGAATGTTTTCTTCGGATCACTGCCGTCGCCCTGCGTAATGGTGATTGTCCGTTCATCACTGTTACTCCCCAGATTGGCCGTATTGCTGTCCTGGCCTTTGGTGGCAATAGTCTGGGATTTGGCTAATTGTTCCACTTTAACGTCGTAAACGCCGGGCACCGCTTTGCCGTCGGTCGTGACATCAAAACTTTTATATTCACCGCTGACTTTGGTGGTGCTGATATCTTCGTATTTCTTCAGACCTTCAGACGCAGATTTTAATTTTTCCAGTGAGGCCTGTAATTTCCCGAATGCGCTAATTTGTGCATCACACGCTGTTTTTTGGGCAGTTAACGGTTCCAGACGGCGCATTTCTGCTTTTTCCAGCATGTCCAGTTGCTGATTAAGATCCATTCCGGCGCCGACGCCTAACGTTGCTATGCCTGCCATGTACTTCTCCTGAATTTAATTGGTTTTACATAGTTATCGGTTGGCAGCGGGAGAATTTTAGCGTTAACGATAAAAAATGATGGGCGGAGTTACGCAGAGAAAGGCGGGTTATTGTCACCATTAAGATAATGAAACAAAAAGGAAGCACAGGGGACGTTATTTGGTTACAAACCACGCAAAAAAACGCTGGCAGGATGAATACGCCTGATATTGATAATATGGCGGCGTTTTGTCTGTAAATAAAGTGAATTATTGCCCGTTAACAGTATTACCCCGCTGTGGCGGCAGAAAATAATTCACATTATTTCATACAAAAAAAGGAAATATCATTATGGCACAAGTTATTAATACTAATGTTTTGTCACTGGTTACCCAGAATAATTTAAATCGCTCACAGGGCGCGTTAGGTACTGCGATTGAGCGTCTTTCTTCCGGTGCCCGTATTAACAGCGCAAAAGATGATGCGGCGGGTCAGGCGATTGCCAACCGTTTCACTGCTAACGTTAAAGGTCTGACTCAGGCTTCCCGTAATGCCAGCGACGGTATTTCCCTGGCGCAGGTAACAGAAGGCGCGGTCAATGAAATCAATGACAATATCCAGCGTATCCGTGAACTGACGGTACAGGCACAAAACGGCACCAACTCTGAAAGCGATATCAACTCTATTAAAGAAGAAGTTGATCAGCGCATGAAAGAGATTGACCGTATTTCAGAGCAGACCCAGTTTAATGGCATTAAAGTGCTGTCCGGCGATAACAAAATGACGTTCCAGGTCGGCACCAATGACGGTGAAAACATTGATATCGACCTGAAGAAGGTGGATCGCGATGCGCTGGGTCTGGATAAGCTGGATATTGGTGCAGCCACTAAAAATTATGTATGGGATGGTGGTGCCGTTAACCTCGCTGACTTCAAGGACAGTGCCAATGCGCCTGCCACAGCAGCAACCGTAGACGCACCGGATGGTATGAAATGGAAAACGCCTCCGGCTGCCGCAGATATTCATGCAGTGAAAGATGAAAATGGTCAGGTTGTTAAAGGTAAATACTATGTCACAGGCAAGATTGATGACGGCTCTGCCGGCGGGAAAGATGTCAAGCTGGAAGTGACACTCGATAAAACAGAAGATGTCGGTGGTAAGATTACCGCGAAATTTAAAGCAACCACTAAAGATGTTGAAGTACTGGCTGCCGGTACGAAAGCACCTCTCGGCCCGCTGGGCACACTGGATAAAGCACTGTCAAAAATTGACAGTCAGCGCAGTCAGCTGGGTGCATTCCAGAACCGTATGCAGTCCACTATCAATAACCTGAACAACTCAGTCAATAACCTGAGCTCGGCGCGCAGCCGTATCCAGGATGCGGATTTCGCGACCGAAGTCTCTAATATGAGCCGCGGTAATATTCTGCAGCAGGCGGGTACAGCGGTTCTGGCGCAGGCCAATGCGATACCTAAAAACGTGATGAGTATTCTGCAGAACGCATAATATAATCTTATAAATCAGGCAATTCCTCTGTTTTATTATTTAGCCGGAACCTCTGTTCCGGCTTTTTTTATGTCTGCAAAAATGAGGTTTGCGACGATTTTCTAAAAATATTTGCCAAAAAAATTAAAGTGGCCTCTCAGGGTGCCGATAGTGTTATTGCTGGCGAAAATCAGAAAGCCAAACAGATAAACGCTGTTTATTATTTTCAATAACAAGGACATATATCATGGCACAGGTTATCAATACTAACGTTCTGTCTCTGGTTACTCAGAACAACTTAAACCGTTCACAGGGCGTACTGGGCTCTGCAATCGAGCGTCTGTCTTCAGGCTCACGTATCAACAGCGCAAAAGACGATGCAGCAGGCCAGGCTATCGCTAACCGTTTCACCGCTAACGTGAAAGGCCTGACTCAGGCCGCACGTAACGCCAACGACGGTATCTCTATCGCACAGACCGCTGAAGGTGCAGTTAACGAAATCAACGATAACTTACAGCGTATCCGTGAATTGACTGTTCAGGCTAAAAACAGCACTAACTCAGCAAGCGACACCAGTTCTATCCAGGCGGAAGTCACTGACCGTTTAGCTGAAATTCAGCGTATCTCTGACCAGACTCAGTTCAACGGCATCAAAGTGCTGGCAAGCGACAACGAAATGAGCTTCCAGGTTGGTGCAAACGACGGTGAAGTGATTGACCTGAAAATGGATCAAATCAACCAGAAAACCCTGGGTGTTGAAAACTTCAAAGTTCCTGGTAAAGATACCGTTCTGAAAGATGGTGTTAAACTGACAGCGGCAACTGCAAAAACTGCATTAAAAATCACTGATGCGAAAACTGATATTGTTATCGGTAAAGGTGTTGCAGATACCACTAAAGATTTAGAAATTTTTGAAACTGAAAGCGGTTCATTAGTTGCTAAAGATACTGACGGCAAATTCTACAGCGTTAAACAGGATTCTGTCTTAAAAGATGCGGCTGACCCTACCAAAGGTGCAACAATTACATTAAATGTTGATACTGAAATCAGCGGCCGTGTTGACACTAAAGCGAACCTGGCGACAGCACCTGCAGACGAATCACTGAAAACGCTGGACGAAGCATTAACTAAAGTTGATACCTACCGTTCAAAACTGGGTGCATTCCAGAACCGTATGCAGTCTACCATTAACAACCTGAACAACTCTGTTAACAACCTGAGCGCAGCACGCAGCCGTATCCAGGACGCTGACTTCGCAACAGAAGTGTCTAACATGAGCCGTGGTCAGATCCTGCAGCAGGCGGGTACCGCTGTTCTGGCACAGGCAAACCAGGTTCCTCAGGGTGTTCTGAGCCTGTTACGTTAATTTACGTAGTTGCTTTAAGGTATTTAAAAGGTCAGAATATTCTGACCTTTTTTTATAAGTGTTACCCATAACAGAACAAATAATATGCTAACTATTTGTTTTTTTATTCTATCAATTAACGCCTATTTTTCTTTTTGTCATATAAAATAACCGGAATTTTGCAAATTTTATGATAAAAATGAAAGAGAGTATTGCTATTTGTTAATGAGGTGATTTAGGATAAGGCAAATAAGGCGTGATTTACCTCACTACTCACCGGATTGAAATCTTTTTCGGGCACGATAATAAAAGCCTTTCATGAATCTCGAAGGGTGTTTCAGGTTGTGAGTGATTTGTATACCGCCGAAGGTGTTATCAACAAAAATAGCCTGTGGGAGCGTTATTATCCCCTTATCCGGCACGAAGCCCTGAAGTTGCAGGTGAGATTACCGGCAAGCGTTGATATTGACGACTTAATTCAGGCCGGGGGTATCGGCTTGCTGCATGCGGTAGAGCGTTTTGACGCCATGCAGGGTGCCACCTTTGCAACCTATGCGGTACAACGGATCCGCGGGGCAATGCTGGATGAATTGCGGGGAAGAGATTGGGCTCCCCGCAGTGTGCGCCGTCAGGCGCGGGAAATAACCAAAGCCGTGCGTGCGCTCGAGCAGTCTCTGGGGCGTGCAGCCACAGAGCAGGAAATAGCTGATTCGTTACAGATGGATATCGCGGAATACCGTCAGGTGTTAACCGATACGAACAGCAGCCAGCTGTTTTCTTACGATGAGTGGCACGAAATCCACGGTGAAAGCTGCGAACCCGTCCGCGATGATGATGACGGGGGCAACCCGCTCGGTTTGCTGGTAGACGAAAGTTTGCGTCACCAGGTGGTTGAGGCGATAAAACAACTGCCTGAACGTGAAAAACTGGTTCTGACTCTTTACTATCAGGAAGAGCTGAACCTCAAGGAGATAGGCGCAGTGCTGGAAGTGGGGGAATCCCGCGTCAGCCAGTTACACAGTCAGGCAATCAAAAGGCTGCGGGCGCGTTTAAAATCCATGAAGTAACTTTGACTTTATCTTTGATTTATTTTTATTAGACTACACAAGGCGCCAGAATATGTCTGTTTCAAAACAAAAGAAACGGCCCGTAAGCCGTTACATTAAAGATTTCAAACACAGCCAGACTCACTGCAGTCATTGTCACAAAACCCTCGATCGTATCTCCCTGGTGTTCAACGGTCAGCTGATCAATAAAGAAGCGATTTCTGAAATGACAGATATGATCGATGATACCACCTGGATGGGATTACAGGACAAATTTGTGGCTCTCTGCCGTTTTTGCAGCGAGATCTACTGCAACAGTGCAACCGATTATTTCGATATTATGGCATTCAAACAGTATCTGTTTGAAGAAACGGAAATGAGCCACAGCACCGTGCGCGAATATGTTGTCCGTCTGCGCCGTCTCGATGAGCTGCTGTCCTCCAAAGCCTTCCCTGCCACCACGGAATTCTCCACTGAAATTATCCAGGCACAGCTGAGTGACGATTTATCTGACTCCGCCCTGAGCAACTACAACATCGCACTGCGCAAGTACGAACAGTATCTTGACTGGCAGGGTAAACACTGATTTATCCGTCAGACCATTTTTTATCAGTAAATGATAAAGCAAAGGGAACGTTCGTTCCCTTTTTCCGTTTTCAGACGCCGTGATTATCAGCCGATCGTCATCAGGCTGGCATTTCCGCCCGCAGCAGCAGTATTGACACTGACAGCACGCTCATGCAGCAACAGCATCAGCGGGATCTGTGTATCACCGTGACTGAGCCCGGCAACCGGTACAATTTCTCCGCCGCGTGCGGCCACATCCCGGTTTACTGCCTGTAAGCGGTCACTGTCACCGTGGAAAATCACACCGTTAAAGACCACGGCGTCCGCTGACCATTCTTCTGTCAGGGTGATTTGCGCACGAACACTGTCCGGCAGCGCGTTATACAGCGAACGGGTATGTTCCGCCACCGGCCAGAGCTGACGGCAGCCCGCCGCCAGTGTGGCACCCAGTTGCAGCAGGGCGTCCTGTTCCGAATCATTCAGACCGAGAATCGTTCCGCGCGGCAGCAGGTAATAACTGTTACGCTCCCCGGTTGGCCCCGGCAGCAGACGGCAGGTACCGGTCTGTGATAATTCACCGTAACGGATAACCGCCGTCAGGACATCGTGGCGGCGTTGTGCCTCCAGCCAGGTAAGGAAGGTATCAAACGGTGCCAGTAACTGCGTGCGCACTGTCACATCCGGCGGGTTGAGATCATCCTGCTCTGCCAGAAGCGTAACCACCGAGTCATCAGGCTGTTCTGCCAGCAGACGGTGGAGATAGAGCGGACCACCGGCTTTCGGTCCGGTGCCGGAAAGCCCTTCACCACCGAACGGCTGAACGCCGACCACCGCGCCGACAATGTTGCGGTTGACATAAATATTACCGGCTTCAATCTGTTGCGTCAGTTGTGCAATGGTCTCATCGATACGAGTGTGGATACCGAATGTCAGTCCGTAACCGGCGGCATTAATTTTCTCCGCCAGTTCCGGCAGGGTATCGCGCGGGTAACGGACCACATGCAGGACAGGGCCGAAAATTTCCCGTGTCAGTTCAGACACATCATCGAGCTCAATCAGGGTCGGCGGGATAAAGGTGCCGTTAAGCAGTGCCGGTGAGCCGGTCTCCATCCCGAAAGCGGTCTGATACACCGGTCTGCCCTTGCCGCGCATTTGCTGAATATGCTGACGGATACCGTTATGCGCCTCTTCATCAATCACCGGGCCGATATCGGCAGCCAGTATATCCGGATTGCCGAGGCGGCATTCTGCCATCGCGCCTTTCAGCATTTCAATGGTGCGATCAGCCACATCTTCCTGAATGCAAAGCAGGCGCAGCGCCGAACAGCGTTGTCCCGCACTGTCAAAGGCGGAACTGACCACATCGGTAACCACCTGTTCTGTCAGGGCGGAGGAATCCACCACCATGGCATTCAGGCCGCCGGTTTCGGCGATCAGCGGAATGACTCTGCCTTCTGTACTGAGACGGGCAGCCAGGTTGCGCTGTAAAATTTTGGCAACGGCTGTGGATCCGGTAAACATCACGCCCTGAACACGCGGATCACACACCAGCTGATTACCAACGGTTTCACCGTCACCCGGCAGCAATTGCAGCACCTCGCGCGGGACACCGGCATCATGCAGCAGGGATACCGCAACGGCTGCCACCAGCGGGGTTTGTTCTGCCGGTTTCGCCAGTACCGGGTTTCCGGCGGCGAGGGCGGCAGCCACCTGACCGGTGAAAATCGCCAGCGGGAAGTTCCACGGGCTGATACAGACCACCGGCCCCAGCGGACGGTGCGTATCACCGGCAAAGTGAGTTTTCACCTGAGAGGCATAATAATTGAGAAAATCAACCGCTTCACGGACCTCGGCAATCGCGTTGGCAAAGGTCTTACCGGCTTCCCGCACCAGGATCCCGAGCAGCGGCTGCAACTGATCTTCCATCAGCTGTGCGGCACGGATAAGGATGTCCGCCCGCTCCTGTGCCGGTGTGGCAAACCAGATCTCCGCCGCACCGGAGGCGGTGGCAAGGGCATGATCCACTTCATCCTCAGTGGCCGGACGAACGTGACCGACAATATCATGATGATTGGCCGGGTTTCTGACCGGCTGACTCTCTGCCGGGACGGATGGCGTAAATGTGCCGCCGGTGATCGGCTCACTGAGCAGATTATCCCCGGCGTGACTGAGCAGGGCACTCGACAGTGATGCCAGGCGGTGTTCGTTACTCAGATCCAGACCGGCGGCATTGACCCGCGTATTGCCGTACAGATTGCGCGGCAGCGGAATTTTCGGATGCGGCAGGCCGACAGCACCTTCTTTGACCGCCATTGCCTGAACCGCCGCAACCGGGTCTTCCACCAGCATCTCCAGCGGAATCGAGCCATCGGCAATCCGGTTTACGAAGGAGGTATTTGCGCCGTTTTCCAGCAGGCGGCGCACCAGATAAGCCAGCAGGGTTTCATGGGTGCCGACCGGTGCATACACACGGCACGGACGGTTCAGTTTGCCATCCGCCACTTTGCCGACTACCTGCTCGTACAATGGTTCTCCCATACCGTGCAGGCACTGGAATTCATACTGGCCGGGATAGTAGTTATTGCCCGCCAGCTGATAAATGGCTGATAAGGTGTGTGCGTTGTGGGTGGCGAACTGCGGATAAATCAGATTCGGTACTGACAGCAGTTTACGGGCACAGGCGAGATAAGAGATATCCGTGTAAACCTTACGGGTATACACCGGGTAACCTTCCAGCCCGTCCACCTGGGCGCGTTTAACTTCGCTGTCCCAGTAAGCGCCTTTTACCAGGCGGATCATCAGGCGGCGCTGACTGCGTGATGCCAGATCAATCAGGTAATCCACCACCACCGGGCAGCGTTTCTGATAGGCCTGGATAACAAAACCGATGCCGTTCCAGCCCGCCAGTTGCGGATCAAAACAGAGTTTTTCCAGTAAATCGAGGGAAATTTCCAGTCGATCAGCTTCTTCCGCATCAATATTGATACCGATATCATACTGACGTGCCATCACTACCAGGTCGCGCAGGATCGGATACAGTTCAGACATCACGCGGTCATACTGCGCGCGGCTGTAGCGCGGGTGCAGGGCAGAGAGTTTGATGGAGATACCCGGCCCTTCATAAATACCGCGTCCGGCGGAGGCTTTGCCGATGGCGTGGATCGCCTGCTGATAAGAAACCAGATACGCCTGTGCATCTGCAGCTGTCAGTGCAGCTTCCCCCAGCATATCGTAAGAATAACGGAAGCCTTTGGCTTCATTTTTGCGGGCATTTGCCAGCGCGCGGGCAATGGTTTCACCGGTAACAAATTGTTCGCCCATCAGGCGCATGGCCATATCCACGCCTTTGCGTACCAGCGGTTCACCACTTTTGCCCAGGATGCGGTTCAGTGAACGGCTCAGTCCCGCTTCATTATGTGTGGCAACCAGCTTACCGGTGAACAGCAATCCCCAGGTGGCGGCATTGACAAACATGGATTTGCTCTGGCCGAGGTGGGAATTCCAGTCACCGTGGCTGATTTTATCGCGGATCAGCACATCGCGGGTGGCCTTATCCGGAATACGCAGCAGCGCTTCCGCCAGACACATCAGTGCGATCCCTTCCTGGGAGGAGAGGGAGAATTCCTGAAGCAGTCCCTGTACCAATCCGGCGCGTCCGCTGCTGTTTTTCTGATTACGCAGCTTTTCTGCCAGCCTGTAAGCCAGCTTATGGGTTGCCTGTGCAGCTTCCGGGGAGAGTTGCGCCTGCGGCAGCAGCATGGCTACGGCTTCCGGCTCCGGAATACGGTATGCGGATGTAATCGCTGCCCGGGTGACAGACTGCGGCAGAATATCACCGGCAAATTCCAGAAATGGCTGGCAGCTGACCGGCGGCTCAGCCGGGGCGGTGTCATCTTCCGGTGCGGAAGGCGTTCCGGTCACGGGCAGTGTGCCGTCCGGAAGCGAATCGAGCTGAGCCAGGTAATCAAAAATAGCCTGTTTGATCAGCCAGTGTGGCGTGCGATCAATTTTTTGCGCTGCGGCTTTGATCCGCTCACGGGTTTCCTCATCCAGTCTGACGCCCATTGTGGTACTCACCATGTTCACTCCTCATAAACGGCTACAGGTCATTCGTTGCACATTAATATCTATGAGGTTGCAACTTTGTGCAACATTGTTAATTAACAAGATGTATAAAGTGTGAATAATGTCGCTGTTTTATGTTGAATGGTTAAAATGATTAAGAAGTAATCGGTGTGGATTAAAATAAAATCATTATATAACAATAGTATATTATTAGTTTTAAGGCGTATAATAAGTAAGTCAGATGATTAACTGCATCACTTTCTGATGACATATCCCGTGATAAAAATCACAAATCTTTATTTTAGTGTCGTTAATTAATTGTTGTTTTATTGTTGTTGTCGTTACTATCGGGCTGAACACAACTCATGACATATGTAACACATAACGATAATTGACGGAGCATTGTCTGTGCAGCCCGGGGATGGCTGAGGCGGTGTACAACACAGTGATACTGCTGTGACGCACATCCTGTACAGCGATTGGTACACGCAATGCTGGTATGTGACGGACTATAAATTCAGTACAGGAACTTAATTATGACAATGACGCTGACCACACCGCTGATTGTGACATTTATTGTCTATATCGCCGGGATGCTGTTCATCGGCTATATGGCTTACCGCTCCACCAATAACTTTGACGACTATATTCTCGGCGGCCGCCGGATGGGCAGTTTTGTGACGGCATTATCTGCCGGTGCATCTGACATGAGCGGCTGGTTGCTGATGGGATTACCGGGTGTGGTTTTCTTCTCCGGTATTTCCGAATCCTGGATTGCCATCGGTCTGTGTATCGGCGCCTGGCTTAACTGGCGGATTGTTGCCGGTCGCCTGCGCCTTCAGACGGAAGTCAACAATGCGCTGACCCTGCCGGATTATTTCACACAGCGTTTTGAGGATAAAAGCCGTGTTCTGCGGATTGTCTCGGCAGCCGTGATCCTGATTTTCTTCACCATTTACTGTGCTTCCGGCATCGTAGCCGGTGGTCTGCTGTTTGAAAGCACCTTCGGTATCAGTTATGAAAAAGCCATGTGGCTCGGGGCAGGAGCAACTATCGCTTATACCTTCCTCGGCGGATTCCTCGCGGTCAGCTGGACAGATACCGTACAGGCGACACTGATGATTTTCGCGTTGATCCTGACACCGGTTATGGTGATCGTGTCTGTCGGCGGGTTTGATACCGCACTGGCGATTATCGAAGCAAAAAGCCCGGCGTATGTGGATATGTTCCGCGGGCTGGATATTGTCGCTATTATCTCTCTGCTGGGCTGGGGGCTGGGTTATTTCGGGCAGCCGCATATCCTGGCACGCTTTATGGCGGCGGATTCTCATCACACTATCCGCAGTGCGCGCCGTATCAGTATGACCTGGATGATCCTCTGCCTGGCAGGCACCATTTGTGTTGGTTTCTTCGGTATTGCCTTCTTCCAGCAGAACCCGGAACTGGCGGGATCGGTGACTGAGAACCGCGAGCGGATTTTCATGAGCCTGACATCCATCTTATTCAATCCGTGGATTGCCGGTATTCTGCTCTCAGCCATCCTGGCGGCGGTTATGAGTACCCTGAGCTGTCAGTTGCTGGTCAGTGCCAGTGCCCTGACGGAAGATATCTACAAGCCGTTTTTCCGTAAGAATGCCTCACAGAAAGAGATGGTGCTGGTCGGGCGTATTATGGTGCTGGTGATTGCGGCGATTGCTATCTATATCGCAATGGACAAAAACAACAAAGTGCTGGGGCTGGTCAGTAACGCATGGGCCGGGTTCGGTGCAGCATTCGGACCGGTTATCCTGTTCTCTGTTATCTGGAAGCGGATGACCCGTAATGGTGCGCTGGCCGGGATGTTTACCGGTGCGGTGACGGTTCTTATCTGGATAGAATATAAGTGGTTTAATTTATATGAAATTATTCCGGGCTTTATTCTGGCCGGTATTGCGATCGTGGTGGTCAGCCTGGCAGGCCGTGAGCCGGACAAATCCGTTCAGGGACGTTTCGCTGAGGCGGAAGACCGTTACCTCGGACGGACTGAGTAACCGGGTATAAAAACAAAAATCCCGGCGCTGCCGGGATTTTTTTGTCCGTTATTGTTGTGCCTGTGTAAGGCGGCGCTTTCTGACATTCCGGTAACCGACTGCCAGCAGGATAAACCACAACGGTGTGGCAATCAGTGCCTGGCGGGTATCGGCTTCCAATGTCAGCAGCACAATCACAAAGGCAAAAAAGGACAGGCACACCCACGGGATCCAACTGCCGAAAGGCACTTTATAGACCGATGCGGCATGCAGTTGCGGACGGCGGCGGCGGAACATAATGTAGCTGTACAGGATCATGCTCCAGATAAACATAAACAGGATAGCGGATACTGTTGTTACCAGGGTAAACACATGCATCACATCAGGGATAAAATAGAGCAGAATCACCCCGACAGATAAACAGATGCAGGTGAAAATCAGCCCGGTGGCCGGTACTGCCTGTTTTGACAGACGGCAGAATTGTTTTGGTGCGCTGCCTTGTTTGGCTAACCCGAACAGCATCCGGCTGGTGGAAAACACGCCGCTGTTTGCGGAGGACGCTGCGGCTGTCAGCACCACAAAATTGACCAGGCTGGCAGCTGCCGGCACCCCGATCATAATAAACAGTTCCACGAACGGGCTTTTATCCGCCGGAATGGAGCGCCACGGTGTGACGGACATAATAATAATCAGCGCCAGCACATAAAACGCAATAATCCGGAACGGAATGGCATTAATGGCACGCGGCAGCGATTTTACCGGGTCACGGGTTTCCGCTGCGGCAGTACCGACCAGTTCGATACCGACAAAGGCAAAAATGGCTATCTGGAACCCGGCAAAGAACCCGATTATCCCTTTCGGGAACATACCGCCGTCAGACCAGATATTGGATAATGCCGCCTCATGCCCTTCCGGTGAAACAAAATGTGTGCCGATAAGAATGCCGCCGATGATAATCAGCGCGACAATCGCAACAATTTTTATCATGGAAAACCAGAATTCCATTTCGCCGAATAATTTTACTGTCGCCAGGTTCAGGGACAGTAACAGCAGAATACAGAGCAGCGAGCTGACCCAGCGCGGAAAATCCGGTGCCCAGTGCATGATATAGCCGGTAATCGCCACCACATCGGCAATACCGGTGATGACCCAGCAGAACCAATACGTCCAGCCGACAAAAAAACCGGCCCACGGGCCAATCAGGTCACCGGCAAAATCACTGAACGATTTATAATTCAGGTTTGACAGCAGGATCTCGCCCATTGCCCGCATGACAAAGAATAAGACAAACCCGATGATCATATAGACAAATAATACCGAAGGGCCTGCCAGCGAAATTGTTTTACCGGATCCCATAAATAACCCGGTGCCGATTGCCCCGCTGATGGAAATCAGCTGAATATGCCGGTTGGTTAAACTGCGTTTGAGTTCGCCGCGCGGCGGCGTGGCAGGCGTTTTTTCGTCCATAAACAAATCCGTTAAGCTAAAAAATAACCATTATTTTTATTCATTCAAAAATGGTGCTGTAAGCGAATAGTGTGACACATTTCTCAGAATGAGTAACGATAAATTTTCCGTTAAATTCATGGGGTTGGTGTATTGTATAGCCTGTGCGCTATTGTTTCGCATTAGTTTTATTGTGGGTGAAAATAATATCACGCGGGTTTATGAAACAGCAGAAGAGGGCATTTTTTGCAGTAACATTAATAAGAAGACCCAATCCGGCGATAACGGGTCAGAATAGTATATTTTGGGGAATGGCGGCAGATTACCGGGGATATAAAACGATCCCCGCAGTACATATTATCTGCGGGGAATGACCCGGGCAGGTATTATTCCGGTACCGGTACCGGAACCGGCGGGTTATTTTTTTGCAATGGCTTTGTCAGCGCGCGGCTCGACGGTAATGGAATGCTCAACCGTCAGTGCCCCTTCCTCAATATCCAGCGTAATATTCCAGTCTGCATCGAAAGGCACCACCATTCTGGCCGGAAGTTCATGGAAGAAACCACTGCCGCCATGTGTCCGGAACGGCATTCCTTTGCGGTACTGATTAAAATTCATTTTAGTCATCATTAAAACATTGCACGAACGACCACAATCCACCACTACCGTATCACCTGCTGTCAGGTGCATTCTTTTATGTAAAAACGGCATGATAACACTCCTGTTTTTATTTCCCGGGCAGAATGTCCGCCATCGGTTACGTATTATTACGCGGATATAACCTGCACCGGATCCTGTTAAGGATAATAGGTACTGACCAGCATGCGCGGCTGTAATGCTATTAACTTTTTCTGTTCTTCCGATAATGTGTGTGTTTCCAGCCAGCGGGCTTTGTATTTCTCAAAATCAGGGGATTCACCCAGATACAGCGCCAGGAGATAATTAAAATCCCGGACATTGCTCTGCTCAAATACAGAAATGACATCCCGGTAACACATATTATGCGGTAATTTAATACGTTCGGTTAACATGCACTCCATCAGTTTCAGTGACGGAACCCCGGTATTCTGATAAACGATTTTCAGTTGTGTGATCGCTTTTTCATAACGGTTATCCGCAATCAGTAAATCACTGTAGAGCTCGCGCAGTGCAATATCATCAGGGTACTGGCTGATCAGGGTATCAAACTGATCCAGCGCTTTCTCCTTGCCCTCATCCGTTTTGCTGCCGGAGTATTTAATCACATACGACATGGCCTGATCTTTCGGGGCACGTTCTGCATTTGTATACGCATAGGATGTAAACGAAAAAACCAGCATCCAGGCTAAAAATATCCAATTCTTCATGGCAATACGGTTCCCTGTGTATTTACCGTGTGGTGACTGTAACACAAGAGTCACTGTGATAATTTAGGATGTTTACGAAAAACAGGCGTAGTATCAGCCGGTACGGTTAAACAAAAATACAATGGTTTCGCCTGTCAGACAGTGAGGAAAATAAGTTTTCACGGATGAGTGTCATTTACGGAATAATCCCATAAAGCACATGTGATTATTTCTGATTAATATTATGACTGCATCAGACTATGATAAAAATATAACGTCAGTGATAATATAAACCAACGATTAAACGGCACGCTGTTATAATCCGGTTATTCAGTCAGGACAACTACTGAAGGAGGCATTATGTGGAATATACACCCGACACGCAGCCGCTATGCATTAGTGGCTCAGTATTTGTCGCCGCTGGATGCCCGGATTGAAGCCGGATTGCTGGAATCCGAAGGGATTGAGGTGATGCTGCTGGATGAAAATATTGTCTGGAATAATCAGATGTATGCACAGGCTGTCGGCGGCGTGAAGCTGTTGGTCAATCAGGATGAGTTAACCAGAGCACAGGAGATTCTGGCGGATTATCATCACGGGGATTTCGGGATTAATGAGGAAGGGGAACCGGCGGCAGCTGAACCGGAAACGGTGATTGAAAACAGTAAAGAAGATTATGTCAATATAGGGTTTGTGTTTCTTATTTTCCTGACGCTCGGCCTGGCAATTCCGTTTAAGGCGCTGCATCATCGCTTTAAAGAGAAAACAAAATAATATCCGGATGACGGAAAGCCCGCCATCCGGCAAAGACATCAGTGATCGACAAACACAAACTTCAGCACAAACAGCAGGGCAACCAGAATCACACACGGATTCAGCTCTTTCAGGCGTCCGGTACCCAGCTTCATCACAGAGTAAGAGATAAAACCAAGTGCAATACCGTCCGTGATGGAGAAACTGAACGGCATCATAATCGCGGTGATAAAGGCAGGTACCGCGTCAGTCAGATCATTCCAGTTTACCCGCGCCAGGCTGGATGTCATCAGCACCCCGACATAAATCAGCGCACCGGCGACCGCATAGGCAGGTACCATCCCGGCCAGCGGGGAGAGAAAAATCACCAGCAGGAACAGCAGCCCGACCACCACGGCAGTCAGTCCTGTCCGGCCGCCGACAGAAACCCCTGAGGTACTTTCAATATACGCGGTGACCGACGATGTGCCGATAAACCCGCCGATCACCGAACTGACACTGTCCACATACAACGCTTTCTGCATATTCGGGAACTTGCCGTCCTTGTCTGCCAGCCCGGCTTTATCGGTTACCCCGATAAGAGTACCGGATGAGTCAAACAGGTTAACCAGCATAAACGAGAAGATAATCCCTGACAGCCCGATATTAAAGGCTCCGGCTACATCCACTTTGCCCAGCACACTGGTGACATCCGGCGGCATGGATACAATACCGCTGTAGGTGACATCCCCCAGCAGCCAGCCAATCAGGGTGGTGACCACGATAGAGATCAGCACCGCTGCGTGAATACGGCGGGAGGCCAGAATAGTGATAATAAAAAAGCCGAGTGCGCCGAGCCAGACGGAGTGGGAGGTCAGATCGCCCATGGAAACCAGCGTGGCCGGGTTCGCCACAACCAGCCCGATATTTTTCAGCCCCATCATAGCGATAAACAGCCCGATACCGCTGGTGATCCCCACGCGCAGACTCAGCGGGATATTGGCTATCATCCAGTAACGGATGCGGAAAACCGTCAGCAGCAGCATGCCGAGTGCACCCCAGAAGATAGCCCCCATTCCGGTTTGCCAGGAGTACCCCATGGCGGAAACCACACCAAAAGCAAAAAAGGCGTTCAGCCCCATGGCCGGTGCCAGTGCAACCGGCAGATTTGCCAGACAACCCATCAGAATACAGCCGAACGCCGCGATCAGACAGGTGGTGACGAAGACAGCTTGTGTATCCATCCCGGCCGCGCCGAGGATTTGCGGATTAACAAAAATGATATACACCATGGTAAGAAAGGTGGTTATACCGGCGATAACTTCGGTTCGTGCCGTGGTACCGTGTGCCTGTAAACGGAATAAACGTCCCAGTACACCTGTTTCCCGGATGGTTTCCGGTGTTTGACTATCCATTTTATGCTCCTGTTTCCCGGGGGAAAGATAACTGGTCTGATAAATGCATAATCAATGCCAGCATCGTGACGACATCCCGTGAGAAACCGTAATCACCCGGTTGTGTCGCAATAATTTGTAACCATTGCGGCGGGGATCACCTTTATTCCGGTACACCTCACAGGACAGAGAAAACACCGCGAATTCACATTATCAATGTGAGAGAAAAACAGGGGACAGTGATGAACAGTGAGAAAAATAAGCGCACCTGCACGCGCAGCCGTGAAGAAATGACAACACTCCTCGCCGTGGCCCGCAGTGAGGCACCGGCGGATTATCGTATTGATAATGTCCGGATCCTGGATCTGATTAACGGCGGGGAATTTCCGGGCCCGGTGGTAATAAGCGGAAATGCCATTGCCGGTGTCGGTGCGGTATATAAGGATGCGCCGGCGCATCAGGTCATTGACGGTAAAAATGCAGTGGTTGTCCCCGGGTTTATTGACGCACACCTGCATATTGAATCCAGCATGATGACGCCGGTCACCTTTGAGAGTGCCACACTGCCGCTGGGGGTCACGACCATCGTGTGTGACCCCCATGAAATCGTGAACGTCATGGGAGAAGAGGGGATTGAATGGTTTCTGCGCTGCGCGGAACAGGCACAGCAGAACCAGTTTGTTCAGGTGAGTTCCTGTGTACCTGCATTACCGGGCAGTGATGTGAACGGTGCGGATTTCCCGCTGGCAGAGATGCTGAAATACAAGGATCATCCGCATGTGCCGGGGCTGGCGGAGATGATGAATTTCCCGGCAGTGATTGCCGGTGAGGCGGAAACGCTGGATAAACTGGATGCATTCCGCGGTATGACGCTGGATGGTCACTGTCCGATGGTCACCGGGAAAGACCTCAACGGCTATATTGCCGGGGGGATTGAAAACTGTCACGAATCACACCGTTATGAGGAAGGACTGGAAAAACTGGCGCTGGGAATGGCGCTGATGATCCGCGAAGGGTCGGCGGCACGGAATCTGGATGCGCTGGCACCGCTTATCACGGCGATGAGCAGTCCGCAGTGTCTGTTATGCACCGATGACCGCAATCCGTGGGAAATCATTCACGAGGGGCATATGAATGCACTGGTGTATCGTCTGATCAATCAGCATCAGATTCCGGTACATATTGCTTACCGTGTTGCCAGCTGGTCTGCCGCCCGGCATTTCGGGCTGAAAAACCTCGGGCTGGTGGCGCCGGGTAAACAGGCGGATCTGGTTCTGCTGCGGGATGAGAAAGCTGTCGATATTCAGGCGGTGATGTGCGGCGGGCGCTGGGTGGATAAAGCGGCGTTGCTGCGTGAACGGGAAGCTAAACAGGCCGCATCACGTCCGCCGGTGCAGAATACCGTGCGGCGTCAGGCAGTGACAGCGCAATCTCTGGCCTTTGTGCCGGAACCGGGGCGTGAGTACCGCGCCATCAGTGTCATTCCGAATGAGCTGATCACCGGTGAACAGCGGGTCAGCTGGGACGGTCGCCGCTATGACTGCGATAATATCTGCTCGCTTGCGGTGATTGAACGCTATGGCCGTCAGACACCACCGGCAACGGCATTGCTGCACAATTTCGGTCTGACGCGCGGGGCTCTGGCCTCAACGGTCAGCCACGACAGCCATAACATTGTTGTCGCCGGTATTGATCCGATGGATATGGCGCTGGCGGTAAATCAGCTGATTGCCGGGGGCGGCGGGATGTGTGTGGTGGCGGACGGGCGGGTGCTGAGCCATGCCGCACTGCCGATTGCCGGGCTGATGAGTGATAAAACAGCAGAGGAAATCGCCGCTGAAATTGAATCACTGAAAGCGGCTTGCCGCGACTGCGGAGTGATGCTGAATGAGCCGTTTATTCAGATGGCATTCCTGTCACTGCCGGTGATCCCGACACTGAAACTCACCAGCCTCGGGTTATATGATGTGAACAAATTTGTTTTTACACACAGTGAGTTAACCGCATAAACAGACAAGGACAGAGACGTTTTGTCTCTGTCCTTACTGATTTTCACTGCGGCAACAATTACAGCACGCGGCTGAGAAACGCGGCGGTACGCGGGTTCTGCGGATGATTAAAAATCTGCTCCGGTGTGCCGGACTCCTGAATGATCCCCTGATCGATAAAAAAGACGCGGTCTGCCACTTCGCGGGCAAAGTTCATCTCATGGGTCACAATCACCATTGTCATGCCCTCATGGGCAAGGGCTTTCATCACATTGAGCACTTCACCGACCAGCTCCGGGTCAAGCGCGGAAGTCGGTTCATCAAACAGCAGCACCGTCGGATCCATCGCCAGGGCACGGGCAATAGCGACGCGCTGCTGCTGACCGCCGGACAAACTCTCCGGCCAGGCATCAATTTTGTCCGGCAGACCGACCTTTTCCAGCAACCGCTCCGCTTTAAGCAGGGCATCAGCTTTTTTCAGTCCGGACACCATCAGCGGCGCCATTGTAATGTTATCCAGCACCGTCATATGCGGAAACAGATTGAAGCGCTGGAATACCATACCAGTATGTTCGCGCATTTTGTTCAAATCTGTTTTCGGATCACACACATCGGTGCCGTTAACCACAATTTCACCGGAGTCCGCCCGCTCCAGGGCATTCAGGCAGCGCAGAAAGGTACTCTTCCCGGAGCCGGACGGCCCTATCACACAGACAACCTCCTGCGGACGGATATCACAGCTGATACCGCGCAGTACATGTGTGTTGCCGAACTTTTTCTGTAAATTTTTAACGTGAATCACTTCTGCTCAACCTTCTTTCGGTGTATTGAACCAGCTGTGCCAGCAGGAATGTCAGCATCCAGTAAATAACGGAGATGACCAGGTACGGTTCCCAGTAAGTCGCATATGCACCGGACACTGTCCGTGCCGCATAGGCCAGGTCGGCAAGGCCGATAGCGGAGGCCAGTGAGGAATCTTTGACAATCGCGATCGCATTATTACCCAACGGCGGCAGAATACGGCGGAAAGCCTGCGGCAGGATCACTTTGCGCATGGTTTTTCCCCAGCTCATGCCCAGTGCGCGGGAAGCTTCTGTCTGACCGCGATCGACGGATTGAATCCCGGCGCGGAAAATCTCGGAAACATACGCCCCGGCATTGAGTGTGATAGCAACAATACAGGAGAGAAATGCACCGTACTCAGATCGCAGCATTCTGGCGGTGTCGGAGCTGATAATACCGTTGGTGACCATCAAACCGTCACGCGGGTTGATAAACAGCGGCACCAGTGCGAAGTGAACCACCATGATCTGCACAAACAGCGGCGTGCCACGGAATGCACTGACATAAAACCGTACCGGATACTGCACAAAGAACAGCAGCAGCCATTTTGCCGGGCCGCGTTCGGCGCGGGCTGTCCGGCCGAGGCCGAGTGTCAGTCCCCAGAGGGTCCCTGAGATGACGCAGATAATGGTACATTTGATTGTCATCAGCGCCCCGTCCATAAATAGCGGAGCGTATTCTTCTATAATTTCCCAGCGGAAAGCTGACATAACATCCATCCTGAAAAAACAGATCAAACCCGCCGCAGGGCGGGTTTATAATCAGACAAATAATGAATTACTGCGCGGGCAGGGCAGGTACGTCGTTATCGAACCATTTCTGATAGATTTTGGCGTAAGTACCGTCGGCAATAATTTTTGCCAGACCACGGTTAATTTTTTCCTGTAATTCCGTATTACCTTTGGCGACTGCAATGCCGAAATACTGTTTTTCAAAATGATTATCGTAAATCAGTTTAAATTTCTTATCCGGATGGGTTTTAATATAAAACTTCACCACTCCGACATCGCCGACCGCCGCATCCACGCCATCTTCATATAATTCCTGTAACAGCAGCGGAGTATTATCAAAGCGTTTGATAGCGGTGCTGGTTTTGCCGAGTACATCAGAGACCACAATATCCCCGGTGCTGGAGTTCACCACGCCGACATTATATTTGCTGAGTTCAGATAATGCGCTGATCGGTGAATTTTCATTCACCACAATTGCCTGTTCTGCCGGGAAATACGGAGCGGAGAAATCCACCATCTGTTTGCGTTTATCGGTGATGGTAATACCGGAAATTAAAATATCGCGATCCCCGGCGGACAGTGTGGCGAAAATACCTTCCCACGGCGTATTGATTAATTTGACGTCAAAATCTTCGGCGGCAGCAACCGCGTTGATAATATCGATATCAAACCCTTCGAGTTGTTTCTCACTGTTTTCAAATTCAAACGGACGATAGGTGCCGCCCGCACCGACCACATAGGTTTCTTTGGCCTGACTTACCCCGGTGAATGCTAATAATGATAAACAGCCTGCAAAGACTAATTTCTTAAACATGACAACCTCATTTTTATGCGTGATTTTCAATTAAAAATACATAAATATTCATTTAATGGCAATAACTATTTAAAAATAAGCAAGGCAGCAGCAGATAATCAGCCTGCGGAACAAAGCAGGCAGCGTCTTATACGGGAAAGTGAGCAAAACAGAGCGGATATGGCGGAACATGCGGAGGAATGCGGTTCAGAATACACCGGCAGGTATTACCGGTGTGGTGCGGTACGGGTAAACCGCATCATTCCCCAGTAGCTGTTATGTGTTTTTTCTGTCATCTGCCAGCCGGTTTGTTCCAGTGCAGGACGCAGGGCGTGATTGATAATCCGGTGTGCCATGACCAGTACGGTACCGTGTTCCTGTGCATAGCCGGCCAGGATTTTCGCGGCGCACTGTGCCCGCCCGCGTACCTGCGCCACAGAGGGAACAGATTTTCCGCCCCCCGCCAGCCACAGCAGACGGAACGCCGTTACCCACCACATCGGCGGCAGTTTTACCGGCATCAGCAGTGCAGGAGAGAACAGGGGAAGGACCGCTTCATGCAGCTCATCAACAATGATGCGGGGCGTGATCCCGAGAACATCCAGGGATGCCGTGGTACGGAACAGCGGACTGGCTACCGGGAAACAACGGGACAATGCTTCTGCTGACAGCGGTAACGGCGGCGCTGCAGGCGGGATAATCCCGCCCGCATCATATTCCGCCAGCCAGGCGCGGAGGTCGCGCAGTGCCAGCGGTGTTTTTTTATCCGGCACCGGTTCACCGTGACGGATCAGCAGAATTTCCTGAGTCATCAGGTATAAAAATATTTCAGCACATGGAAGAAGACCGGGGCGGCGAAGCAGAGGGAGTCGAGTCTGTCCATCATGCCGCCGTGCCCCTCAATCATGGCACCGAAATCTTTGATCCCGCTGTCCCGCTTGATAGCGGACATGCACAATCCGCCCGCGAAACCGGCCAGACAAATCATCACTGAGAGCAGGAATGCCGCCCACGGGCTGAACGGTGTGGCCCACCATAGCGCCATCCCGACACAACTGGCGCTGAGGATCCCGCCGATAAAGCCTTCGACGGTTTTGTTCGGGCTTAGTTTCGGTACAATCGGGTGTTTGCCGAACAGTTTGCCGAACACATATTGCAGCACGTCAGAAATCTGAACCACGATCATCAGAAACAGCAGCAGGTTGATGTTATCGGTGAAACCCGGAATCGGCAGTACCAGTAGTGCAGGGGCGTAACTGAGGCAGTAAACCGCAATCATCACACTCCACTGGATTTTTGCCATGCGCTCCAGGAAGTGGCGGGTGTCACCGGAGAGCACCATGCGGGTCGGGATAAACAGGAACGCATAGACGGGGATAAAAACCGCCAGCAGGTTATACCACTGAACACCGACCAGGACATACTGCACCGGCAGGATGATAAAGAAACACCAGAACAGGGCACCGTGGTCGGCCCGGTGTGTCGGCGTCAGGGTGATAAGCTCACGCAGTGCCAGCAGGGACATAAAGGCAAACAGCACCACAGAGCCGATGGGCCCGATGCTGATAGCCACTGCGGCGATAACACACATCAGCCACCAGGCGCGGATACGGGCATTCAGGTTACTGATAACCGAGGTGTTTCCTTTAATCTGTTTCAGGATCAGGCCGATAATTGTTGCCACCGCCAGGAACCCGAACAGCCCGCTGAAGATCCAGAATAATTCATTATCTTTCATGATGTATTGCCTCTAACGCCAGGCGGGTCCGCACTAAAAAGTCCGCTTTGCTCTCTTCTTCCCCGGCCGGTTCAACCGGGGCACCGAATGTGGCGGTGCAGATAATCGGCACAACCAGCCGCGAGCCTTTCGGCAGTACACGGTTGAGGTTTTCCAGATACACCGGTACCAGTACGGCATCCGGATTATTGCGTGATAAATGCCAGAGCCCGGCTTTGAAATCCTGAATTTTTTCACCGTTGCCGCGCGTGCCTTCCGGGAACAAAATCAGGGAATCCCCGCTATTGAGGACATTCTGCATCACATCCAGCGGATCCTCCGCCGGGGTGGTTTCCTGCTGTTCAACCTCCGTTGCCGGTTCAATCTTTTTACCGCGGGCGATCAGCACCGCGCCGAATATGCGTTTGGCAATATAACGGCGGAACCGGGTTTTATCCCAGTAATCCTGAGCGGCGACCGGATGAACATGTTTGCGTGCCGCGTTGCTCAGGCAGGACCAGATCACCAGCCCGTCAAGGTGGCTGGAGTGGTTGGCGTAATAAATACAGGGTTTGCCTTCCGGCAGCGGGGCGTTCTGCTTTGCGCGGATCCCGGTCAAAAACCGGCATACCGACACCAGCAGCGCCGAGACAATTTTTTGATCCGGCGAAAACGTTTTACGGGTCATCCGTTATGTTCCTTACGTAAATCAGCCTCGGCAGGGCTGCGCAGGCCGCCTTCGGCGAATAACGCACAGACTGAACCGGCGACAGAGATCCTGTTGGGGGTTGCACCGCGCCGTTGCATCGGACGCCGGTCCCTGATTTCTTCTGATTCCATATCCTTTCCGTCATGTGAAAATTAATCTGTTGATAATATAAGGTTTCGTAACGTATTAATAATAGTGATGCAGCAAAATTGCCAGATATTTCTTTACAATACGACGATGAGAATAACGGTATATCTTAGCTGAAAAGTGACTAAGGCAAGCTGCTGTGCTTATGGCAGGATAGCAGGATAACCAGTCAGACTATTATTGAGGTGATTATGTCAGAACATGCACGCCGCCCTTTGCGGACAGAAACCCGGCTGACGCAGAGCGGCCGTAACCCCGCATTACAGCACGGATTTGTGAATACCCCGGTATACCGCGGCTCCACGGTTGTGTTTCCGTCGTATGATGCCCTGATCAACCGCCGGGCGGAATTTCATTACGGTACTGACGGTACCCCGACGATTGCCGCACTGGAAAATGCCTGGAGTGAACTGACCGGCGCGGCGGGTACGGTGTTATCCCCGTCCGGGCTGGGAGCGGTGACACTGGCGCTGCTGACCACCCTGAAAAGCGGCGATCATCTGCTGATGACAGATTCCGTTTATCACCCGACCCGGCAGTTATGCGGCGGTCTGCTGGCAAAGATGGGCATTACCACCACCTATTATGATCCGCTGATCGGCGCGGGGATTGAATCGCTTATCCGCCCGGAAACAACCGTGATTTTCCTTGAATCCCCCGGCTCCCAGACGTTCGAGGTACAGGATGTTCCGGCAATTACCGGGGTGGCGAAACGTCATCATGTGACAACCATTATCGATAATACCTGGGCGACCCCGCTCTTTTTCCGTGCTCATGAACACGGCTGCGATATCTCCCTTGAAGCCGGAACCAAATATCCCGGCGGCCATTCCGATGTGCTGATGGGACTGATTTCTGCCAATGAACAATGGTGGCCGGAGCTGCGCAAAACCTATGACCAGATGGCGATGCTGCCGGGGGCCGAAGATTGTTTCCTGGTACTGCGCGGGCTGCGCACGCTGCATATCCGGCTGAAGGAGGCGCAGAACCGGGCACTGAAAGTCGCAGAGTGGTTACAATCCCGTCCGGAAGTCAGCAAAGTGCTGCATCCGGCATTTCCGGAATGTCCGGGGCATGCGATCTGGAAGCGGGATTTCACCGGTTCTTCCGGCCTGTTCTCGGTGGTTCTGAATGCGAAATACACCACAGACGATCTCGCGGCGATGCTTGACGGGCTGGATATTTTCGCAATGGGTTATTCCTGGGGCGGGTTTGAGAGTCTGATAGTGCCGTTTGACTGCAGCCGTTACCGGACGGTCACTGACTGGCAGCCGGGCGGCCTGACACTGCGTCTGCAAATCGGACTGGAAGACACAGAGGATTTGATTGCGGATTTAACCGCCGGATTTGAACGGCTGAATGCGGCGCACTGACAAAAAAATAAGCCCGGAAATCCGGGCTTGCTTTCAGAACAATGGTATTAAATGTTCGGCAGATAACCGGCGCTTTTGATGAACTCGATGGAGATCACCAGCAGGCCGAACAGGAAGATAAAGATCAGCACACCGTTTCCGCCCGCAACACGGTAAGCACCGGCTTTCGGGTTCTGCCGTACTTTCCAGGCTAATAATGACGGCAGGATCAGCGCCAGGAAGGATAGTGCCATTGCGGCATATGCCAGTGCGCCGGTAAAGCTTTTGTAGTACAGGGCGCAAATCAGCGGCAGGGCAAAGGTCAGAATCCCGGTTTGTGTACGGCCGAAGGCGGAATTTTTGCGTCTGAACAGGTCGGCCAGATAATCAAATAATCCCAGTGCCACCCCCAGGAACGAGGTAGCCAGTGCCAGATCCATAAACAGGCTGACCGCGATATCCACATATTTATTGGCAACGGTTTCACTGAGTGCAGTCAGTAAGCCGTCAAGGCCGGATTTCTGCGCCAGAATACCAAAGAAGGTATCGGACGGGATCGCGCCGAGAGTGGCAACCTGCCACAGCAGATACGCCACCAGCGGAATGGCACTGCCGGTAAGGAAAATAAAGCGCAGTTTTTTGCTGTCGCCGTTCATGTAATTCACCAGGCTTGGCACACTGCCGTGGAAACCAAAAGAGGTAAACACCAGCGGGATAGCGGAAAGCACCAGTCCGTTCTGAATCGGCATACTGACAAGGTTGGTCATATTCACATGCGGCATCATGACGGCGAGCATGACAATCAGGAAGATAATTTTGCCGGTGAACAGAATGCGGTTGATAAAATCAACCGAGTGCGTTCCGACACACACCACGAGGCCGCCGACGAGGGTGAAGATAATGGTCGCGGTGCCCGGTGTAACAGATATTTGCCACCAGTTTTGCAGGCTGGCAGAGATCATTTCTCCCGCACCGCCGATATAGGCAGTGGTCAGGGCATACATCAGCAATAACATGCTGAAGCCGGTCAGGAGCTGACCCGGTAATCCGAGGTATTGACGGGCAACACTGCCTAAACCGGTGTCCGGTGAACTGTACTGATACACTTCAACCATCAGTAAGGCGGTGTAGCTCATGATAGCCCACAGGCCGATCAGAATAACCGCAATGACCGGAAAACCGATCCCCGCAGCCGCCAGGGGCATTGCCAGCATACCGGCACCGATCGTTGTTCCCGCAACAATCAGAACACTGCCGAGTGTACGATTTTTCACCAAAACCTCATGATATTTCAATCAATAATATGTGGGCAAAGCGTAATGAAAAACAGGAAGAGTGTCAAATTTAAATTACGTATATCGTAAAGATATCGTTACACCGTTGATATAAAAAAACCGGATTGCATATCCGGTCACAAAACAGCTTACAACTCGATGTCGATGTCACTCAGCGGGTAGCAACTGCAGGGAAGAATTTCACCGTCATTAATAAACGCCACCGGTCGCTGCCGGTAACCGACTTTGCCGCGTTTCAGGCGGACACGGCAGGCACCGCAGTAACCTTCACGGCACTGGTATTCCACCGGGACGGACTGTTCGAGTGTATTGAGCAGGTTGTTGTGTTCTTCGCTGACATAATGCAGCTGAATACCCTGCATGTTGCCATGCAGGGTGATTTTATAGCGGGGCATCAGAGTTCGAAGTTACTCAGTTCGTCAGTGTTGACTTCAGAGTCAATCTGACCGACCAGATAGGAGCTGACTTCCACTTCCTGTGGTGCCACCTGGACGTTATCAGATACCAGCCAGGCGTTGATCCACGGAATCGGGTTCGAGCGGACTTTGAACGGCAGCGGCAGACCCACCGCCTGCATGCGGATATTGGTGATATATTCCACATACTGACACAGGATATCTTTGTTCAGACCGATCATAGAGCCGTTGCAGAACAGGTAATCTGCCCACTCTTTTTCCTGCTCCGCCGCACGGACAAACAGGTCGTAGCAATCCTGCTCGCACTCTTTGGCGATTTCCGCCATTTCCGGATCATCCTGGCCGCTGCGCAGCAGGTTGAGCATATGCTGGGTGCCGGTCAGGTGCAATGCTTCATCACGGGCGATCAGTTTGATGATTTTCGCATTACCCTCCATCAGTTCGCGCTCGGCAAAAGCGAAAGAGCAGGCGAAACTGACATAGAAACGGATCGCTTCCAGTGCGTTGACGCTCATCAGGCACAGATACAGCTGGCGTTTCAGGGCGCGCAGGGTAACAGTAAAGGTTTTACCGTTTGCCGTGTGTGTACCTTCACCAAACATATGATATTCATTGGTCATGCGGATAAGATCATCATAATAGCCGGAAATATCTTCCGCGCGTTTGATGATCTCTTCGTTTGCCACGATATCATCGAACACCACCGACGGATCATTCACGATATTACGGATAATATGCGTGTAAGAGCGGGAGTGAATGGTTTCCGAGAAAGACCAGGTTTCCACCCAGGTTTCCAGCTCCGGAATGGAGATCAGCGGCAGCAGCGCCACGTTCGGGCTGCGGCCCTGGATGGAATCCAGCAGGGTCTGGTATTTCAGGTTACTGATGAAAATGTGCTTTTCGTGATCCGGCAGGGCATTGTAGTCAATGCGGTCGCGGGATACGTCCACTTCTTCCGGACGCCAGAAGAAGGAGAGCTGTTTTTCAATCAGTGATTCAAAAATCGGGTACTTCTGCTGATCATAACGGGCAACGTTTACCGGCTGCCCGAAGAACATCGGTTCTTTCAGCTGATCATTATGTACCTGCGAAAATGTTGTATAAGACATTATTTATTCACCTTAAATTTTACACGCGCCGCCTTCACAACCATCATCGTCGGCGATAACCACTTCCTCAGGCAGATCTTCCTGGGTATCTTCCGCGCCATCGCGGGTATTGTGGTAGTACAGTGTTTTCACACCGTATTTATAGGCCAGCAACAAATCTTTCAGTAACTGGTTCATCGGTACTTTGCCGCTCGGGAACCGGGTCGGGTCATAGTTGGTGTTGGACGAAATCGCCTGATCGACAAACTTCTGCATAATCCCCACCAGCTGGAGATACCCTTCGTTGCCCGGCATCTGCCATAACAGCTCATAGGCGGATTTCAGCCGCTCATATTCCGGCACGACCTGGCGCAGAATGCCGTCTTTCGACGCTTTTACGCTGATATAGCCGCGCGGCGGCTCAATACCGTTGGTGGCATTGGAGATCTGCGAGGATGTCTCTGACGGCATCAGAGCAGACAGGGTGGAGTTGCGCAGACCGTGTTTTTTGATCTCTTCGCGCAGGCCTTCCCAGTCATAATGCAGCGGCTCGTTGGTCAGCTGATCCAGCGTTTTCTTGTATGTGTCGATCGGCAGAATGCCCTGTGAATAGGTGGTTTCGTTAAACCACGGGCATGCACCGTACTCTTTTGCCAGCTCATTGGAGGCTTTCAGCAGGTAATACTGAATAGCTTCAAAGGTGCGGTGAGTCAGGTTATTGGCGCTGCCGTCGGAATAGCGCACGCCGTGTTTCGCCAGGTAGTAAGCGAAGTTAATCACCCCGATACCCAGGGTACGGCGGCCCATTGAGCCTTTGCGCGCCGCTTCAATCGGATAATCCTGGTAATCGAGCAGGGCATCCAGGGCACGTACCGCAAGAATAGCCAGCTCTTCCAGCTCATCGAGGTTCTCAATGGCACCCAGGTTAAACGCAGACAGCGTACACAGCGCGATTTCCCCGTTCGGATCATTCATGTCGTTGAGCGGTTTGGTCGGCAGGGCGATTTCCAGACACAGGTTGGACTGGCGCACCGGCGCGATAAACGGATCAAACGGGCTGTGGGTGTTACAGTGATCCACGTTCTGAATATAGATACGGCCGGTAGAGGCACGTTCCTGCATCATCAGGGAGAACAGTTCGACGGCTTTCAGCGTCTGTTTGCGGATTGACGGATCTTTCTCGTACTGCGCATAAAGACGCTCGAACGCATCCTGATCGGCGAAGAACGCGTCATATAATCCCGGTACGTCTGACGGGCTGAACAGGGTGATATCCTGGCCTTTGATCAGGCGCTCATACATCAGTTTGTTGATCTGGACGCCGTAATCGAGGTGGCGGACACGGTTGCCCTCAACACCCCGGTTGTTTTTCAGTACCAGCAGGCTTTCCACTTCCAGATGCCATATCGGGTAGAACAGTGTTGCCGCACCACCGCGCACACCGCCCTGAGAGCAGGATTTCACCGCGGTCTGGAAATGCTTGTAGAACGGGATACAGCCGGTATGGAATGCCTCACCGCCGCGGATCGGGCTGCCGAGTGCGCGGATACGGCCTGCGTTGATACCGATACCGGCACGCTGGGACACGTATTTGACAATCGCACCGGAGGTCGCGTTGATGGAATCCAGGCTGTCGCCGCACTCGATCAGCACACAGGAGCTGAACTGGCGGGTCGGGGTGCGGACACCGGCCATGATCGGCGTCGGCAGGGAAATCTTAAAGGTTGACGTGGCGTCATAGAACCGGCGGATATAATCCAGACGGGTCTCTTTCGGGTAATGCGAGAACAGACAGGCCGCAACCAGGATATACAGGAACTGTGCGCTTTCATACACTTCCCCGGTAACCCGGTTCTGAACCAGATATTTCCCTTCCAGCTGTTTGACGGCGGCGTAGGAGAAATTCATATCACGCCAGTGATCGATGAATTCATTCATCTGGTCAAATTCAGCTTCGGTGTAATCGGTTAACAGATTTTCGTCATATTTACCGGCAGCCACCATTTTCTGCACATGGGCATATAATGCCGGCGGCTCAAACTGGCCATAGGCTTTTTTGCGCAGGTTAAAAATGGCCAGGCGGGCAGCCAGATACTGATAATCCGGGGTTTCAGCGGAAATCAGGTCGGCGGCGGCCTTAATCATGGTTTCATGAATATCTGCGGTACGGATCCCGTCATAGAACTGAATCTGGGAACGTAACTCGACCTGGGAGACAGAGACATTATTCAGGCCTTCGGCGGCCCAGGTAATGACGCGGTGGATTTTGTCTAAATCGATACGTTCTTTGTGACCATCTCGTTTGGTAACAAGCAGATTCTGGTTCATCAGTTGATATACCCTGTTTTGAAAAGGACACCTTACTGTGATTAACGCGCTGATAATGTATATCAGCCCGATAAAAAACGATCCCTGAAACAATTGTTCCGGGAAAGTCAATAGCGGGTGATGAGCGATTTAAACACAAGATGTAGTGTGTCTGTAAAAGATGGGTAACAAGATAATGATAAATGCGCTCAGGATCAAGTGTATAAAATCAGGATCTTTTGTGGATAACTTGAGGATAGTTACCCATGGACGGAGTGGTAAGCACTGAGATCGCTGATAAAATGAAACAGTGCTTACCTGATTACGCGAAGCGATAATTTTAGAAAAATGCGATTTGTTTGGCGTTTTATTAATCGGCAGAGTAATTAACTTGACACTATAAAATAAAGCGGGTATGCAACATATAATTTACATCCACATTGGATGCCAGCCAGAATTTATCGCTTAACGGATTGTAATGTAAACCGATCATATGCTGCTCACGCAGGCCGGTGTTATTCAGCCAGTCGATCAGCTCTGCCGGACGGATAAATTTTTTCGCATCGTGTGTACCGGGCGGCACCATCTTCAGAATATATTCTGCTGCGATAACCGCCATAAACCAGGCTTTTTTGTTGCGGTTAATGGTGGAGAACACCACATCCCCTCCCGGTTTGACCAGACGGGCACAGGAACGCACCACAGAGGCCGGGTCCGGCACGTGCTCAAGCATTTCCATGCAGGTCACCACATCATACTGCTGAGCATGCTTTTCTGCGTGCTGTTCCACCGTTTCCTGCACATAGGTGATATCGGTGCCGCTTTCCAGCGCATGCAGACGCGCAACCTGAAGCGGCTCCGCGCCCATGTCCAGTCCGGTGACGTCCGCACCTTCCCGCGCCATACTTTCTGCCAGAATTCCGCCGCCGCAGCCGACATCCAGCACTTTCTTCCCGAACACACCGTTAACCCGCTGCTGAATATAGGCCAGACGCAGCGGATTGATCCGGTGCAGCGGTTTAAATTCACCCTCCAAATCCCACCAGCGTGAGGCAACATCCTCAAACTTTTTAATTTCCGCAGGATCGACGTTGGCTGTCAGCGGGGAAGCTGTGTCATTCATGGTCTCTTTCTCTCTCTTGCTGCGGCAGAACCTGCCGGAATACGCGATGGCGTCAGTATACAATGTCGGACGCGGATGCGTCAGAAATAAAATACTCTCCCGATTTTTATATCTCCTTTTTTAAACATTGGCGATTTGTGGTATAGTTCCGCACCTTGAATCCGGAGTAATGAGGGATACTGGCTCCATGAGCGACAATGCCAAAGAAATCTTGCCCGTTAACATCGAAGAGGAGCTGAAAAGCTCGTATCTGGATTACGCCATGTCCGTTATTGTCGGACGCGCGCTCCCCGATGTCAGGGATGGTCTGAAACCGGTTCACCGCCGCGTGTTATTCGCGATGAAAGAACTGGGTAATGACTGGAATAAAGCCTATAAAAAATCTGCCCGTGTGGTCGGGGATGTGATCGGTAAATATCACCCCCATGGTGACAGTGCTGTGTATGAAACGATTGTCCGCCTGGCTCAGCCGTTCTCAATGCGCTATATGCTGGTGGATGGTCAGGGTAACTTTGGTTCAATCGACGGTGACTCCGCAGCGGCAATGCGTTATACGGAAGTCCGTATGGCGAAAATTGCCCATGAACTGTTAGCCGACATCGACAAAGAAACCGTGGATTTTGTACCGAACTATGACGGTACCGAAATGATCCCGGATGTGATGCCGACCCGCATCCCGAACCTGCTGGTGAATGGTTCATCCGGTATTGCTGTCGGGATGGCAACCAATATTCCGCCGCATAACCTGGGCGAAGTCATCGACGGCTGCCTGGCCTATATTGATGATGAAGATATCAGCATCGAAGGTCTGATGGAGCACATCCCGGGGCCGGACTTCCCGACAGCGGCGATTATCAACGGCCGCCGCGGTATTCTTGAGGCTTACCGCACCGGACGCGGCAAAATTCATATCCGTGCCCGCGCCGAAGTGGAAACGGATGAAAAAACCGGCCGCGAAACCATTATTGTTAACGAAATTCCGTATCAGGTAAACAAAGCCCGCCTGATTGAGAAAATCGCCGAGCTGGTTAAAGAAAAACGTCTGGAAGGCATCAGCGCGCTGCGTGATGAATCCGATAAAGACGGTATGCGCATTGTGATTGAAGTCAAACGTGATGCGGTCGGTGAAGTGGTACTGAACAACCTTTATCTGCTGACACAGATGCAGACCACGTTTGGTATCAATATGGTTGCCCTGCATCAGGGACAACCGAAGATCCTCAATCTGAAAGAAATTCTCAGTGCGTTTGTGCGCCACCGCCGTGAAGTGGTGACCCGCCGGACAATCTACGAATTACGCAAAGCCCGTGAACGCGCTCATATCCTTGAAGGTCTGGCGATCGCACTGGCTAATATCGATCCGATTATCGAGCTTATCCGCCGTGCACCAACACCTGCGGAAGCAAAAGCAGGGTTACTGGCACAGGCGTGGGAACTGGGTACGGTTGCCGCCATGCTGGCCGGTGCCGGTGATGATGCCGCCCGTCCGGAAGGTCTGGATGAGCAGTTTGGTATCCGCGATGGTCTGTATCATCTGACCGAGGTTCAGGCTCAGGCGATTCTGGATCTGCGTCTGCAGAAACTGACCGGTCTGGAGCATGAAAAACTGCTCGACGAATACCGCGAATTACTGGAACTGATTGCCGGTCTGCTGCATATCCTGCAAAGCCCTGAGCGTCTGATGGAAGTCATCCGTGAAGAGCTGGTGGCAGTGAAAGAGCAGTTCAACGATAAGCGCCGCACGGATATCACAGAAAATACAGCGGATATCAACATCGAAGATCTGATCAGTCAGGAAGATGTTGTGGTGACACTGTCCCATCAGGGCTATGTGAAGTATCAGCCGCTGACCGACTATGAAGCCCAGCGCCGCGGCGGGAAAGGTAAATCTGCCGCCCGCATCAAAGAAGAAGATTTTATCGAACGTCTGCTGGTGGCGAACACCCACGACACCATTCTCTGCTTCTCCAACAAAGGGAAGCTGTACTGGCTGAAAGTGTATCAGTTACCGGAAGCCAGCCGTGGTGCACGCGGTCGTCCGATTATCAACATATTACCGCTGGATCAGGAACAGAACGAACGTATCACCGCGATTCTGCCGGTCCGCGAATATGAGGAAGGTAAATTTGTCTTTATGGCGACCGCCAGCGGTACCGTGAAGAAAACCTCCCTGCAGGACTTCAGCCGTCCGCGTAATGCCGGGATTATCGCCGTCAACCTCAATGAGGGTGATGAACTGATTGGTGTTGACCTGACTGACGGCAGCAATGAAGTGATGCTGTTCTCTGCTGACGGTAAAGTTGTCCGCTTTGCGGAAGATGCTGTCCGTGCCATGGGGCGTACTGCCACCGGTGTGCGCGGTATCCGCCTGGGTGATGACGATGCGGTCGTGTCACTGATTATTCCGCGCGGCGAAGGTGAAATTCTGACTGTCACCGAAAACGGCTACGGCAAACGGACTGCGGAAGCGGAGTATCCGACCAAATCCCGTGCCACTCAGGGGGTTATCTCCATCAAAGTGAGTGAGCGTAACGGGAAAGTCGTGGGGGCAATCCAGGTCGGCGCAGATGATCAGATTATGATGATCACCGATGCCGGTACACTGGTCCGTACCCGCGTCTCTGAAGTCAGTATCGTGGGCCGTAATACCCAGGGTGTGACACTGATCCGTACCGGAGAAGAAGAGAAAGTGGTCGGTCTGCAGCGTCTCGCAGAGCCGGAAGAGGATGAAAATGATTTCTCTGAAGACGGTGAAGTGACAGATGCGGCACCGGATGATAATGCAGAAGAGAATAACGATTAATATCACCGGTTTCCGGTAATATAAAATCAGAAAACCGATAAAGCAGGAACAATAATATTGTTCCTGCTTTTTATTTACCCCGGGGGTTTTGTAAACATTGCACAGTGGTATATCCTAGACATAACAGTCTGAAACCTCGTGAATATATCAGATTCATTATTGGCGGAGCCCCTTTGAGATACTTTTCATCTTTCCAGACATCACTGAAAATTTCGCGTTACCTGTTCCGGATCGTCGGTGTGATGTTATGGGGGCTGGGGGCGCTGGTGACGGTATTCTATTTACTGAATATCTATAACGGGATGCGCAATGATATCCGCCAGCAGTATTATTCCGATTACGATGCCTTATTGGCCTATTTCCGGCAATCCACCGACATAACCCGCGATATCCGTTATATGAATGAACGGTTTGTCGAAAATAAAGAAGTACGGCCGGGAGAACCGGCTGACCGGACGACTGACGGGTTTTTTATTGATTACCGGGCACTGAACACCAAAGGCGACTGCGCAGCGTTCCGTACCGGCAGCGGCCCCTATATTATTGCATTCAAAGATCTCCTGACGTACTGGCAGAATAATATTGCCGCCCCAACGGGGCTCAATCAGGTCTTTCTGGTCGGTTCAAAAACCCTGTGTATGGTGTCATTTCCGATCCGCAATCTCTCCACCAGCAGCGAAACGCTGCGCAGAATGGTCAATGATTACTCTCAGAACTATTTCCGCCTGAAAAGCCAGGGGAAAGAGCGTACCATTTACTGGGCGGCACCGGGCAGTAATCAGGGAATGGCCAGTCTGTTTGTGATGATGCCGTTGTATTATGATGGTCGTTTTCTGGCGCTGATGGGCATTGAACGTAACCTGCAGCTGGAGAACTTCAACCGTCTGCGCGATTTTCCGGCGAATATGGTGATCATCAATGAGCAGGATGATGTTGTGCTCTCCTATCCGGAAGAAATTAACACGCAGAAAAATAAAGACAGCTATCTGGTGGATGACAATTATTTCGGCTATGACGACGGATTCACCCGGCTGGTCTTTAAACGCAGACTGACGCCGTCGCTGCTGAGTGTGGTGTATACCACGCCGCTGAGCTCAATTTATGAAAAACTGAAATTCCAGATCCTCAACGGGGCGATCCTTAACCTGATCTCCGCCATTATTATCGGGTTGTTCACCTGGCTGCTGGAGCGGCGGATATTTATGCCTGCGGAAAACAGCGCAATACGTCTGGAGGAGCACGAGCAGTTTAACCACAAAATTGTGGCCTCTGCACCGGTCGGGATCTGTATCCTGCGCACCCTCGACGGTACGGCACTGCTGAGTAATGAGCTGGCTCATAATTACTGGCGTATGCTTTCGTTCGAGGATCGCAATCGCATCGGTCTGCTGATAAAGGATAAGCGCCAGGGGATGGAAGATATGGTGACCCGTAACGGCGGGCACCTTCAGGTCAGTTTTGTGCATTCCCGTTACCAGAACGAGGAAGTGGCGATTTGTGTTCTGGTGGATATCAGCGCCCGTGTGCAGCTGGAAAGTTCATTACAGGACGCGGCACAGGCGGCAGAGCAGGCCAACCAGTCGAAATCCATGTTCCTCGCCACGGTCAGCCACGAGTTGCGCACACCGCTGTACGGTATCATCGGTAACCTGGAGTTGTTACAGTCCATGGCGCATTCGCGGGATGCCCAGCGTCTGCTCGGCACCATGAATAATTCATCATCTTTATTACTGAAAATCATCAGTGATATTCTCGACTTCTCCAAAATTGAATCCAAACAGCTGAAAATTGAGCCGAGAGAATTTAATTTCCGCGAACATATTCACTTTGTGGTGGCAAACTATCTGCCGCTGGTGGCGAAAAAACACCTTTCTCTGTACTGCTTTATCGAAAAAGAGGTGCCGGAACTGGTCTGTAATGACCCGGTACGGATGCAGCAGGTGATCGCCAACCTGTTTAATAATGCGATTAAATACACGTATGTCGGGATGGTGTGTATTCACGTCTATGTCTGCGGTGAATATCTGCATGTGGATATTCAGGATACCGGCGGTGGTATCAGTGAAGATGAGCTGCGCCAGTTATTCGACCCGTTTTATCAGATTATGCCGAACACGGACAGCCCGTCACAGGGGACCGGGCTGGGGCTGCCTATCTGTGAAAAACTGATTTCACTGATGGACGGCGACATGATGGTGGAATCGCAGAAAGAGGTCGGCAGTCTGTTCGGGATCCGCTTCCCGTGCTATACCGCTTATCCGTCCGGTCATCATACGGATATTGTGCCGCTGACCGTACCGCTGGTCTTTGATTTCCGGAACGGCGTGCTGGCGGATTATATGCAGCGTTACTGGCAGGATATTGCCCCGGTCCCGGTGGCGCTGTCTGAATGTCCGGATATTACCTGTGCGGTGGTGATAACGGATGTGGTCACGCCGGCGATGAAACAGGCCCGTCTGCTGATTGAGCTGGATGCCGGTTATACCGACAAACCGGTGCCGCAGGGCGGTAATCACTGGCGGCATAACACGCATCAGCTCGACGGGTTGTTTGATTTTGTTTCCGATCGCCTGAATAACCGCCGTCAGGAAGCGGATGATCTGCCGCCGCCGCCGTTGCCGGACAGTCAGCAGGCGGTGCATGTCCGGATCCTGATTGTGGATGACCATCCGATTAACCGCCATCTCCTGTCCGATCAGCTGCATCTGTTCGGCTACCACACCGCGACGGCGGATGACGGGCTGGATGCACTCAATTTCCTCGAAACCCATGAAGTGGATATTATTCTGTCAGACGTCAACATGCCGAATATGAACGGTTATGACCTGACGCGCACACTGAGAGAGAAGGGCATGACACTGCCGGTTATCGGGATCACCGCCAACGCGATGGCAGAGGAGCGCGAGCGCTGTCTGGCCTCCGGCATGAATGATTGCCTTTCCAAACCGGTCTCGATGCAGGCGCTGCGCACCATGATGGCGCACTATATCCCGCAGGTCACACCGCCACAGGCAGAATAACCGGACACATAAAAAAACCGCCATTCAGATGAATGGCGGTTTTGTATCAGTATGGTAAAACGTTTCCGGATTACTCGTCCCGGTGGCTGTCGATAGTGACAGACGAAAGGTAATTAAGCAGAGCGATATCGTTATCCACACCCAGTTTCAGCATGGCGGATTTTTTCTGGCTGCTGATGGTTTTGATACTGCGGTTCAGTTTACGCGCAATCTCAGTGACCAGATGCCCTTCGGCAAACAGACGCAGAACCTCACTCTCTTTCGGAGACAGGCGCTTATCGCCGTATCCGTTGGCATTCACTTTTTCCAGCAGTTTGGAAACGCTGTCAGGCGTGAATTTCTTTCCTTTCTGTAACGAGGCCAGTGCTTTCGGCAGATCAGCAGGCGCTCCCTGCTTCAGTACGATCCCTTCGATATCGAGGTCCAGTACAGCACTGAGGATCGCCGGATTATTGTTCATGGTCAGCACAATAATCGCCAGGTCAGGATAATGGCGCTTGATATACTTGATAAGCGTAATGCCATCACCGTATTTATCTCCCGGCATGGAGAGGTCAGTGATCAGAACATCTGCATCCAATCGTGCTAAGTTATTGATAAGTGAAGTGGAATCTTCAAATTCACCAACAACATTAACCGTTTCCAGCTGTTCCAGAGACTTTTTTATCCCGAACAGAACAATAGGATGGTCGTCAGCGATAATAACATTCAGGTTATTCATACTCTTGGTTACCTTGCTGCAGCAATTCAGTGACAATGGCATCAATTTCCCGGATACCTTCATCCACTTTCATTTTGTTTTTGTCAGCGATACAGCGTTCTATATCTTCACAGCGTGATTTCAGATAATCAAAGTCGAGTACAGCAAAGACCCCTTTGACCCGATGTACTGTCAGCGCCAGTGGCTGCAATTCACTTAATTCTGCTTCTGTGTACATCTTACTTATATCAGGAGGTACTGTGGTGGCAAATAGATCTTTATACGTACTTTGTGCCAGCTGATTTTTATATAATGCAACAACTTCCCCGACGGAAAGTGCTGCTGTATTAATACCCGGATTCCCGGGTAAGAATCTATCATCAAACTCATCCGAAGTTAAGCTTTGTT
>JAEMTY010000157.1:0-41180 GCA_020423425.1 Chrysopa pallens
ATATATATATATATATATATATATATATATATATATATATATAAATATTAAATTTTGTGATTTTATTAAATGTTTGTAAATTAATTTAAAATAATAATGATTTTTTTAACAGTCGTCGAAGACTCAAAATATAATTTATATATATGCATTATCATTTATAAATGAAATACTAGGCTGATCTTGGAAGTATAAACCTAGTTCTTTATAAGTTGTGTTGGTATCTCATCCTTTGTAGACTCTTCTTCAATTGGCTTTGTGAAATCATTTTTTTCTTTCTTTCCTTTATTCCGACAATTGTCATATGAATGAGCGTCGTCATTATAACACAGGTCTGTTTGAACTATTGGAGAAACTTCTGCATCATTTTGTTTCAATTTTTTCTCTTCTACTTGAAAATCATTCAGTTAATTAGAGTATAACAGTGCTGAACCACCTTGAAGATCTTTATGTTCAATTTTCAGAAATTTATCGACACGAATTGGGTTTTTATAATCTGCTAAGACACGGTGTTTTTTATCATTAAAATAGCTTTCAACATAACTTGTGGTAGCATGTTCCACTTTTCCTGGTAAACATGCTGCAGCCCATAATGGAAATTCATGTGCAATTAATTTAACAAAATCTTCTATAAAACGTTTATTAAAGAAACCATTTGGCTCAACACCTTTCTCGTCTATTTCTTCAGCTGATAATTTAATATTATTTATCCATTTCTGAATGATAGAGCTAGGTTCTACATCATTCCCAATATTATCGATGATATTTTTAGTTTCTTTTGATATTGTTGACGTCTCATCATTATTTTCATTATATGCACGATTACTGATCAGGAGCTCTAATTCTTTTCGTATTTCTATCACACTTTTTCCGGTTCTTAATACTGAATCTTGGTATTGGTTATTGCAAACTATAAAAATCTTTTTTAGAATCAATTCAAATTCCATTATATTTTGGGCATCAATTAACAATGCAACACAAAACACATAAAATTTTCGTATTACTTTGTTTTCGATGGACTTTACTGATTGCCAATTCGTTATCATTTTAATGAAATGAGCTACATCCAACCTGTTAAACGTTGCAATTGGTGGACGCATTTGATGTGATGTATCGCCGATTGAATTTAGAAAAAGCGTTTCTATGTATATTTTGATATTTTGCTCGTTGAATGCTAATGAAAGAGCATTAATTAGAGCCCTTGAGTAGTCACATGTAATTTGATCCGGTTTTGGAGCACCCATCCTGATCCAATTTTTGATCCAAAACTCTAATAACACTGTACTTTGATCGTCTGTCAAAAGTTGGTGGACAGATAAAGTGAAATGATCAAAATTTATTACGATTGCATATAAGAAAATATGGCCACTAGTACGACCATTATCATATGCAATTTTTTTACAAATGCTTCCAGTACCATCAACTGCTATCGTTGATTTTTGTTTTTTAATCTTCATTAGATGATGGTATCTTTTATAAGCATGCAATTGCACATTCGAACTATAAAAAACATAAAATTTATCTTTTTTCACATCTCTAGATTATAATGATTAATAAGATTAATAAGATTCTGATCGCGAAACTCGTTTACACATTTACGAATGACGGCTGCGGATGGTACAATCGAAGGGATACGTTGAGTTCCTGATTTATATAATTGATTTTTCAACCAATTACTAGGTCCTACTGCAGCAGCTTCTTGGCCGATTCTAGCACGTTTGATCTTTCGCACAGGTCTTCTCACATCTTCATGATTGATGTCAAAAACTATGTCCCTTGTTTTAATGCGAAGTATTGCCGGAAACTGTTCTGGTTTAAAATCCATGAATCCATAAAATGGATTCTTGCATTGTTTACTTTTACATTGCCCTCGGATTGTCATATGGTAATTGGCAGATGGACTGTCGTATACTTTAGCATTTTTGAAGACATATGCACACCGAGATTGACTCATTTTGAAAAATTCTTCGGCAATGTAATCAGTCCATCCCCATCGTTTTAAGACAATATAATTGCGACCCTTGTAATTAACTGGTTCACTTTCAGACAAAGTTTTGTACATATCTTCAGATAATTTTATTTCAAATTCATCTAATTGAAACGATGCCAAGTCGTCGTCTTCATCGTCATCATCTGTCGTTGAATTCAACGTCGAATTAGCTGAACATGATAATTCAGCCGTTTCATTCAATGATTCATTTGGAGCATTTTCAGGATGCAATATTGTCCATACTTGCCGTCGATCTTCTTTACATTCGCGGTAAACATCTCGAGAATTCCATTTCCCAGAAAAACGCTTACTAATTTCTAGCCAAATAGGTCGTGACGGTCCAGGAAGAGATTTCGGATCACTCGGCAGTCTATCTAAATAATCTCTCAAAATCGAAAGGCACTCATCAAGTGGCACTTTAGAAATTCGCGTAGGCTTTTTGATGTTATTAAGAGCCATTTTATGTATTATAATCTACAAAAAGAACACTAGTATCAGCACAGTTAATAGGAGTGTTATTATACTCTATTCATTAAACACAGCACTGATTGTAAAGTCAATAGAAGCGTTCTTTCGCGTTATTCACTAAACACAGAGCTGATTTTCACAAAATCAATGAAAGCGTTCTTTACTAAATGTGATATTGATGTTTTTACAGTGCTGAACCACCTTGAAGATCTTTATGTTCAATTTTCAGAAATTTATCGACACGAATTGGGTTTTTATAATCTGCTAAGACACGGTGTTTTTTATCATTAAAATAGCTTTCAACATAACTTGTGGTAGCATGTTCCACTTTTCCTGGTAAACATGCTGCAGCCCATAATGGAAATTCATGTGCAATTAATTTAACAAAATCTTCTATAAAACGTTTATTAAAGAAACCATTTGGCTCAACACCTTTCTCGTCTATTTCTTCAGCTGATAATTTAATATTATTTATCCATTTCTGAATGATAGAGCTAGGTTCTACATCATTCCCAATATTATCGATGATATTTTTAGTTTCTTTTGATATTGTTGACGTCTCATCATTATTTTCATTATATGCACGATTACTGATCAGGAGCTCTAATTCTTTTCGTATTTCTATCACACTTTTTCCGGTTCTTAATACTGAATCTTGGTATTGGTTATTGCAAACTATAAAAATCTTTTTTAGAATCAATTCAAATTCCATTATATTTTGGGCATCAATTAACAATGCAACACAAAACACATAAAATTTTCGTATTACTTTGTTTTCGATGGACTTTACTGATTGCCAATTCGTTATCATTTTAATGAAATGAGCTACATCCAACCTGTTAAACGTTGCAATTGGTGGACGCATTTGATGTGATGTATCGCCGATTGAATTTAGAAAAAGCGTTTCTATGTATATTTTGATATTTTGCTCGTTGAATGCTAATGAAAGAGCATTAATTAGAGCCCTTGAGTAGTCACATGTAATTTGATCCGGTTTTGGAGCACCCATCCTGATCCAATTTTTGATCCAAAACTCTAATAACACTGTACTTTGATCGTCTGTCAAAAGTTGGTGGACAGATAAAGTGAAATGATCAAAATTTATTACGATTGCATATAAGAAAATATGGCCACTAGTACGACCATTATCATATGCAATTTTTTTACAAATGCTTCCAGTACCATCAACTGCTATCGTTGATTTTTGTTTTTTAATCTTCATTAGATGATGGTATCTTTTATAAGCATGCAATTGCACATTCGAACTATAAAAAACATAAAATTTATCTTTTTTCACATCTCTAGATTATAATGATTAATAAGATTAATAAGATTCTGATCGCGAAACTCGTTTACACATTTACGAATGACGGCTGCGGATGGTACAATCGAAGGGATACGTTGAGTTCCTGATTTATATAATTGATTTTTCAACCAATTACTAGGTCCTACTGCAGCAGCTTCTTGGCCGATTCTAGCACGTTTGATCTTTCGCACAGGTCTTCTCACATCTTCATGATTGATGTCAAAAACTATGTCCCTTGTTTTAATGCGAAGTATTGCCGGAAACTGTTCTGGTTTAAAATCCATGAATCCATAAAATGGATTCTTGCATTGTTTACTTTTACATTGCCCTCGGATTGTCATATGGTAATTGGCAGATGGACTGTCGTATACTTTAGCATTTTTGAAGACATATGCACACCGAGATTGACTCATTTTGAAAAATTCTTCGGCAATGTAATCAGTCCATCCCCATCGTTTTAAGACAATATAATTGCGACCCTTGTAATTAACTGGTTCACTTTCAGACAAAGTTTTGTACATATCTTCAGATAATTTTATTTCAAATTCATCTAATTGAAACGATGCCAAGTCGTCGTCTTCATCGTCATCATCTGTCGTTGAATTCAACGTCGAATTAGCTGAACATGATAATTCAGCCGTTTCATTCAATGATTCATTTGGAGCATTTTCAGGATGCAATATTGTCCATACTTGCCGTCGATCTTCTTTACATTCGCGGTAAACATCTCGAGAATTCCATTTCCCAGAAAAACGCTTACTAATTTCTAGCCAAATAGGTCGTGACGGTCCAGGAAGAGATTTCGGATCACTCGGCAGTCTATCTAAATAATCTCTCAAAATCGAAAGGCACTCATCAAGTGGCACTTTAGAAATTCGCGTAGGCTTTTTGATGTTATTAAGAGCCATTTTATGTATTATAATCTACAAAAAGAACACTAGTATCAGCACAGTTAATAGGAGTGTTATTATACTCTATTCATTAAACACAGCACTGATTGTAAAGTCAATAGAAGCGTTCTTTCGCGTTATTCACTAAACACAGAGCTGATTTTCACAAAATCAATGAAAGCGTTCTTTACTAAATGTGATATTGATGTTTTTACAGTGCTGAACCACCTTGAAGATCTTTATGTTCAATTTTCAGAAATTTATCGACACGAATTGGGTTTTTATAATCTGCTAAGACACGGTGTTTTTTATCATTAAAATAGCTTTCAACATAACTTGTGGTAGCATGTTCCACTTTTCCTGGTAAACATGCTGCAGCCCATAATGGAAATTCATGTGCAATTAATTTAACAAAATCTTCTATAAAACGTTTATTAAAGAAACCATTTGGCTCAACACCTTTCTCGTCTATTTCTTCAGCTGATAATTTAATATTATTTATCCATTTCTGAATGATAGAGCTAGGTTCTACATCATTCCCAATATTATCGATGATATTTTTAGTTTCTTTTGATATTGTTGACGTCTCATCATTATTTTCATTATATGCACGATTACTGATCAGGAGCTCTAATTCTTTTCGTATTTCTATCACACTTTTTCCGGTTCTTAATACTGAATCTTGGTATTGGTTATTGCAAACTATAAAAATCTTTTTTAGAATCAATTCAAATTCCATTATATTTTGGGCATCAATTAACAATGCAACACAAAACACATAAAATTTTCGTATTACTTTGTTTTCGATGGACTTTACTGATTGCCAATTCGTTATCATTTTAATGAAATGAGCTACATCCAACCTGTTAAACGTTGCAATTGGTGGACGCATTTGATGTGATGTATCGCCGATTGAATTTAGAAAAAGCGTTTCTATGTATATTTTGATATTTTGCTCGTTGAATGCTAATGAAAGAGCATTAATTAGAGCCCTTGAGTAGTCACATGTAATTTGATCCGGTTTTGGAGCACCCATCCTGATCCAATTTTTGATCCAAAACTCTAATAACACTGTACTTTGATCGTCTGTCAAAAGTTGGTGGACAGATAAAGTGAAATGATCAAAATTTATTACGATTGCATATAAGAAAATATGGCCACTAGTACGACCATTATCATATGCAATTTTTTTACAAATGCTTCCAGTACCATCAACTGCTATCGTTGATTTTTGTTTTTTAATCTTCATTAGATGATGGTATCTTTTATAAGCATGCAATTGCACATTCGAACTATAAAAAACATAAAATTTATCTTTTTTCACATCTCTAGATTATAATGATTAATAAGATTAATAAGATTCTGATCGCGAAACTCGTTTACACATTTACGAATGACGGCTGCGGATGGTACAATCGAAGGGATACGTTGAGTTCCTGATTTATATAATTGATTTTTCAACCAATTACTAGGTCCTACTGCAGCAGCTTCTTGGCCGATTCTAGCACGTTTGATCTTTCGCACAGGTCTTCTCACATCTTCATGATTGATGTCAAAAACTATGTCCCTTGTTTTAATGCGAAGTATTGCCGGAAACTGTTCTGGTTTAAAATCCATGAATCCATAAAATGGATTCTTGCATTGTTTACTTTTACATTGCCCTCGGATTGTCATATGGTAATTGGCAGATGGACTGTCGTATACTTTAGCATTTTTGAAGACATATGCACACCGAGATTGACTCATTTTGAAAAATTCTTCGGCAATGTAATCAGTCCATCCCCATCGTTTTAAGACAATATAATTGCGACCCTTGTAATTAACTGGTTCACTTTCAGACAAAGTTTTGTACATATCTTCAGATAATTTTATTTCAAATTCATCTAATTGAAACGATGCCAAGTCGTCGTCTTCATCGTCATCATCTGTCGTTGAATTCAACGTCGAATTAGCTGAACATGATAATTCAGCCGTTTCATTCAATGATTCATTTGGAGCATTTTCAGGATGCAATATTGTCCATACTTGCCGTCGATCTTCTTTACATTCGCGGTAAACATCTCGAGAATTCCATTTCCCAGAAAAACGCTTACTAATTTCTAGCCAAATAGGTCGTGACGGTCCAGGAAGAGATTTCGGATCACTCGGCAGTCTATCTAAATAATCTCTCAAAATCGAAAGGCACTCATCAAGTGGCACTTTAGAAATTCGCGTAGGCTTTTTGATGTTATTAAGAGCCATTTTATGTATTATAATCTACAAAAAGAACACTAGTATCAGCACAGTTAATAGGAGTGTTATTATACTCTATTCATTAAACACAGCACTGATTGTAAAGTCAATAGAAGCGTTCTTTCGCGTTATTCACTAAACACAGAGCTGATTTTCACAAAATCAATGAAAGCGTTCTTTACTAAATGTGATATTGATGTTTTTACAGTGCTGAACCACCTTGAAGATCTTTATGTTCAATTTTCAGAAATTTATCGACACGAATTGGGTTTTTATAATCTGCTAAGACACGGTGTTTTTTATCATTAAAATAGCTTTCAACATAACTTGTGGTAGCATGTTCCACTTTTCCTGGTAAACATGCTGCAGCCCATAATGGAAATTCATGTGCAATTAATTTAACAAAATCTTCTATAAAACGTTTATTAAAGAAACCATTTGGCTCAACACCTTTCTCGTCTATTTCTTCAGCTGATAATTTAATATTATTTATCCATTTCTGAATGATAGAGCTAGGTTCTACATCATTCCCAATATTATCGATGATATTTTTAGTTTCTTTTGATATTGTTGACGTCTCATCATTATTTTCATTATATGCACGATTACTGATCAGGAGCTCTAATTCTTTTCGTATTTCTATCACACTTTTTCCGGTTCTTAATACTGAATCTTGGTATTGGTTATTGCAAACTATAAAAATCTTTTTTAGAATCAATTCAAATTCCATTATATTTTGGGCATCAATTAACAATGCAACACAAAACACATAAAATTTTCGTATTACTTTGTTTTCGATGGACTTTACTGATTGCCAATTCGTTATCATTTTAATGAAATGAGCTACATCCAACCTGTTAAACGTTGCAATTGGTGGACGCATTTGATGTGATGTATCGCCGATTGAATTTAGAAAAAGCGTTTCTATGTATATTTTGATATTTTGCTCGTTGAATGCTAATGAAAGAGCATTAATTAGAGCCCTTGAGTAGTCACATGTAATTTGATCCGGTTTTGGAGCACCCATCCTGATCCAATTTTTGATCCAAAACTCTAATAACACTGTACTTTGATCGTCTGTCAAAAGTTGGTGGACAGATAAAGTGAAATGATCAAAATTTATTACGATTGCATATAAGAAAATATGGCCACTAGTACGACCATTATCATATGCAATTTTTTTACAAATGCTTCCAGTACCATCAACTGCTATCGTTGATTTTTGTTTTTTAATCTTCATTAGATGATGGTATCTTTTATAAGCATGCAATTGCACATTCGAACTATAAAAAACATAAAATTTATCTTTTTTCACATCTCTAGATTATAATGATTAATAAGATTAATAAGATTCTGATCGCGAAACTCGTTTACACATTTACGAATGACGGCTGCGGATGGTACAATCGAAGGGATACGTTGAGTTCCTGATTTATATAATTGATTTTTCAACCAATTACTAGGTCCTACTGCAGCAGCTTCTTGGCCGATTCTAGCACGTTTGATCTTTCGCACAGGTCTTCTCACATCTTCATGATTGATGTCAAAAACTATGTCCCTTGTTTTAATGCGAAGTATTGCCGGAAACTGTTCTGGTTTAAAATCCATGAATCCATAAAATGGATTCTTGCATTGTTTACTTTTACATTGCCCTCGGATTGTCATATGGTAATTGGCAGATGGACTGTCGTATACTTTAGCATTTTTGAAGACATATGCACACCGAGATTGACTCATTTTGAAAAATTCTTCGGCAATGTAATCAGTCCATCCCCATCGTTTTAAGACAATATAATTGCGACCCTTGTAATTAACTGGTTCACTTTCAGACAAAGTTTTGTACATATCTTCAGATAATTTTATTTCAAATTCATCTAATTGAAACGATGCCAAGTCGTCGTCTTCATCGTCATCATCTGTCGTTGAATTCAACGTCGAATTAGCTGAACATGATAATTCAGCCGTTTCATTCAATGATTCATTTGGAGCATTTTCAGGATGCAATATTGTCCATACTTGCCGTCGATCTTCTTTACATTCGCGGTAAACATCTCGAGAATTCCATTTCCCAGAAAAACGCTTACTAATTTCTAGCCAAATAGGTCGTGACGGTCCAGGAAGAGATTTCGGATCACTCGGCAGTCTATCTAAATAATCTCTCAAAATCGAAAGGCACTCATCAAGTGGCACTTTAGAAATTCGCGTAGGCTTTTTGATGTTATTAAGAGCCATTTTATGTATTATAATCTACAAAAAGAACACTAGTATCAGCACAGTTAATAGGAGTGTTATTATACTCTATTCATTAAACACAGCACTGATTGTAAAGTCAATAGAAGCGTTCTTTCGCGTTATTCACTAAACACAGAGCTGATTTTCACAAAATCAATGAAAGCGTTCTTTACTAAATGTGATATTGATGTTTTTACAGTGCTGAACCACCTTGAAGATCTTTATGTTCAATTTTCAGAAATTTATCGACACGAATTGGGTTTTTATAATCTGCTAAGACACGGTGTTTTTTATCATTAAAATAGCTTTCAACATAACTTGTGGTAGCATGTTCCACTTTTCCTGGTAAACATGCTGCAGCCCATAATGGAAATTCATGTGCAATTAATTTAACAAAATCTTCTATAAAACGTTTATTAAAGAAACCATTTGGCTCAACACCTTTCTCGTCTATTTCTTCAGCTGATAATTTAATATTATTTATCCATTTCTGAATGATAGAGCTAGGTTCTACATCATTCCCAATATTATCGATGATATTTTTAGTTTCTTTTGATATTGTTGACGTCTCATCATTATTTTCATTATATGCACGATTACTGATCAGGAGCTCTAATTCTTTTCGTATTTCTATCACACTTTTTCCGGTTCTTAATACTGAATCTTGGTATTGGTTATTGCAAACTATAAAAATCTTTTTTAGAATCAATTCAAATTCCATTATATTTTGGGCATCAATTAACAATGCAACACAAAACACATAAAATTTTCGTATTACTTTGTTTTCGATGGACTTTACTGATTGCCAATTCGTTATCATTTTAATGAAATGAGCTACATCCAACCTGTTAAACGTTGCAATTGGTGGACGCATTTGATGTGATGTATCGCCGATTGAATTTAGAAAAAGCGTTTCTATGTATATTTTGATATTTTGCTCGTTGAATGCTAATGAAAGAGCATTAATTAGAGCCCTTGAGTAGTCACATGTAATTTGATCCGGTTTTGGAGCACCCATCCTGATCCAATTTTTGATCCAAAACTCTAATAACACTGTACTTTGATCGTCTGTCAAAAGTTGGTGGACAGATAAAGTGAAATGATCAAAATTTATTACGATTGCATATAAGAAAATATGGCCACTAGTACGACCATTATCATATGCAATTTTTTTACAAATGCTTCCAGTACCATCAACTGCTATCGTTGATTTTTGTTTTTTAATCTTCATTAGATGATGGTATCTTTTATAAGCATGCAATTGCACATTCGAACTATAAAAAACATAAAATTTATCTTTTTTCACATCTCTAGATTATAATGATTAATAAGATTAATAAGATTCTGATCGCGAAACTCGTTTACACATTTACGAATGACGGCTGCGGATGGTACAATCGAAGGGATACGTTGAGTTCCTGATTTATATAATTGATTTTTCAACCAATTACTAGGTCCTACTGCAGCAGCTTCTTGGCCGATTCTAGCACGTTTGATCTTTCGCACAGGTCTTCTCACATCTTCATGATTGATGTCAAAAACTATGTCCCTTGTTTTAATGCGAAGTATTGCCGGAAACTGTTCTGGTTTAAAATCCATGAATCCATAAAATGGATTCTTGCATTGTTTACTTTTACATTGCCCTCGGATTGTCATATGGTAATTGGCAGATGGACTGTCGTATACTTTAGCATTTTTGAAGACATATGCACACCGAGATTGACTCATTTTGAAAAATTCTTCGGCAATGTAATCAGTCCATCCCCATCGTTTTAAGACAATATAATTGCGACCCTTGTAATTAACTGGTTCACTTTCAGACAAAGTTTTGTACATATCTTCAGATAATTTTATTTCAAATTCATCTAATTGAAACGATGCCAAGTCGTCGTCTTCATCGTCATCATCTGTCGTTGAATTCAACGTCGAATTAGCTGAACATGATAATTCAGCCGTTTCATTCAATGATTCATTTGGAGCATTTTCAGGATGCAATATTGTCCATACTTGCCGTCGATCTTCTTTACATTCGCGGTAAACATCTCGAGAATTCCATTTCCCAGAAAAACGCTTACTAATTTCTAGCCAAATAGGTCGTGACGGTCCAGGAAGAGATTTCGGATCACTCGGCAGTCTATCTAAATAATCTCTCAAAATCGAAAGGCACTCATCAAGTGGCACTTTAGAAATTCGCGTAGGCTTTTTGATGTTATTAAGAGCCATTTTATGTATTATAATCTACAAAAAGAACACTAGTATCAGCACAGTTAATAGGAGTGTTATTATACTCTATTCATTAAACACAGCACTGATTGTAAAGTCAATAGAAGCGTTCTTTCGCGTTATTCACTAAACACAGAGCTGATTTTCACAAAATCAATGAAAGCGTTCTTTACTAAATGTGATATTGATGTTTTTACAGTGCTGAACCACCTTGAAGATCTTTATGTTCAATTTTCAGAAATTTATCGACACGAATTGGGTTTTTATAATCTGCTAAGACACGGTGTTTTTTATCATTAAAATAGCTTTCAACATAACTTGTGGTAGCATGTTCCACTTTTCCTGGTAAACATGCTGCAGCCCATAATGGAAATTCATGTGCAATTAATTTAACAAAATCTTCTATAAAACGTTTATTAAAGAAACCATTTGGCTCAACACCTTTCTCGTCTATTTCTTCAGCTGATAATTTAATATTATTTATCCATTTCTGAATGATAGAGCTAGGTTCTACATCATTCCCAATATTATCGATGATATTTTTAGTTTCTTTTGATATTGTTGACGTCTCATCATTATTTTCATTATATGCACGATTACTGATCAGGAGCTCTAATTCTTTTCGTATTTCTATCACACTTTTTCCGGTTCTTAATACTGAATCTTGGTATTGGTTATTGCAAACTATAAAAATCTTTTTTAGAATCAATTCAAATTCCATTATATTTTGGGCATCAATTAACAATGCAACACAAAACACATAAAATTTTCGTATTACTTTGTTTTCGATGGACTTTACTGATTGCCAATTCGTTATCATTTTAATGAAATGAGCTACATCCAACCTGTTAAACGTTGCAATTGGTGGACGCATTTGATGTGATGTATCGCCGATTGAATTTAGAAAAAGCGTTTCTATGTATATTTTGATATTTTGCTCGTTGAATGCTAATGAAAGAGCATTAATTAGAGCCCTTGAGTAGTCACATGTAATTTGATCCGGTTTTGGAGCACCCATCCTGATCCAATTTTTGATCCAAAACTCTAATAACACTGTACTTTGATCGTCTGTCAAAAGTTGGTGGACAGATAAAGTGAAATGATCAAAATTTATTACGATTGCATATAAGAAAATATGGCCACTAGTACGACCATTATCATATGCAATTTTTTTACAAATGCTTCCAGTACCATCAACTGCTATCGTTGATTTTTGTTTTTTAATCTTCATTAGATGATGGTATCTTTTATAAGCATGCAATTGCACATTCGAACTATAAAAAACATAAAATTTATCTTTTTTCACATCTCTAGATTATAATGATTAATAAGATTAATAAGATTCTGATCGCGAAACTCGTTTACACATTTACGAATGACGGCTGCGGATGGTACAATCGAAGGGATACGTTGAGTTCCTGATTTATATAATTGATTTTTCAACCAATTACTAGGTCCTACTGCAGCAGCTTCTTGGCCGATTCTAGCACGTTTGATCTTTCGCACAGGTCTTCTCACATCTTCATGATTGATGTCAAAAACTATGTCCCTTGTTTTAATGCGAAGTATTGCCGGAAACTGTTCTGGTTTAAAATCCATGAATCCATAAAATGGATTCTTGCATTGTTTACTTTTACATTGCCCTCGGATTGTCATATGGTAATTGGCAGATGGACTGTCGTATACTTTAGCATTTTTGAAGACATATGCACACCGAGATTGACTCATTTTGAAAAATTCTTCGGCAATGTAATCAGTCCATCCCCATCGTTTTAAGACAATATAATTGCGACCCTTGTAATTAACTGGTTCACTTTCAGACAAAGTTTTGTACATATCTTCAGATAATTTTATTTCAAATTCATCTAATTGAAACGATGCCAAGTCGTCGTCTTCATCGTCATCATCTGTCGTTGAATTCAACGTCGAATTAGCTGAACATGATAATTCAGCCGTTTCATTCAATGATTCATTTGGAGCATTTTCAGGATGCAATATTGTCCATACTTGCCGTCGATCTTCTTTACATTCGCGGTAAACATCTCGAGAATTCCATTTCCCAGAAAAACGCTTACTAATTTCTAGCCAAATAGGTCGTGACGGTCCAGGAAGAGATTTCGGATCACTCGGCAGTCTATCTAAATAATCTCTCAAAATCGAAAGGCACTCATCAAGTGGCACTTTAGAAATTCGCGTAGGCTTTTTGATGTTATTAAGAGCCATTTTATGTATTATAATCTACAAAAAGAACACTAGTATCAGCACAGTTAATAGGAGTGTTATTATACTCTATTCATTAAACACAGCACTGATTGTAAAGTCAATAGAAGCGTTCTTTCGCGTTATTCACTAAACACAGAGCTGATTTTCACAAAATCAATGAAAGCGTTCTTTACTAAATGTGATATTGATGTTTTTACAGTGCTGAACCACCTTGAAGATCTTTATGTTCAATTTTCAGAAATTTATCGACACGAATTGGGTTTTTATAATCTGCTAAGACACGGTGTTTTTTATCATTAAAATAGCTTTCAACATAACTTGTGGTAGCATGTTCCACTTTTCCTGGTAAACATGCTGCAGCCCATAATGGAAATTCATGTGCAATTAATTTAACAAAATCTTCTATAAAACGTTTATTAAAGAAACCATTTGGCTCAACACCTTTCTCGTCTATTTCTTCAGCTGATAATTTAATATTATTTATCCATTTCTGAATGATAGAGCTAGGTTCTACATCATTCCCAATATTATCGATGATATTTTTAGTTTCTTTTGATATTGTTGACGTCTCATCATTATTTTCATTATATGCACGATTACTGATCAGGAGCTCTAATTCTTTTCGTATTTCTATCACACTTTTTCCGGTTCTTAATACTGAATCTTGGTATTGGTTATTGCAAACTATAAAAATCTTTTTTAGAATCAATTCAAATTCCATTATATTTTGGGCATCAATTAACAATGCAACACAAAACACATAAAATTTTCGTATTACTTTGTTTTCGATGGACTTTACTGATTGCCAATTCGTTATCATTTTAATGAAATGAGCTACATCCAACCTGTTAAACGTTGCAATTGGTGGACGCATTTGATGTGATGTATCGCCGATTGAATTTAGAAAAAGCGTTTCTATGTATATTTTGATATTTTGCTCGTTGAATGCTAATGAAAGAGCATTAATTAGAGCCCTTGAGTAGTCACATGTAATTTGATCCGGTTTTGGAGCACCCATCCTGATCCAATTTTTGATCCAAAACTCTAATAACACTGTACTTTGATCGTCTGTCAAAAGTTGGTGGACAGATAAAGTGAAATGATCAAAATTTATTACGATTGCATATAAGAAAATATGGCCACTAGTACGACCATTATCATATGCAATTTTTTTACAAATGCTTCCAGTACCATCAACTGCTATCGTTGATTTTTGTTTTTTAATCTTCATTAGATGATGGTATCTTTTATAAGCATGCAATTGCACATTCGAACTATAAAAAACATAAAATTTATCTTTTTTCACATCTCTAGATTATAATGATTAATAAGATTAATAAGATTCTGATCGCGAAACTCGTTTACACATTTACGAATGACGGCTGCGGATGGTACAATCGAAGGGATACGTTGAGTTCCTGATTTATATAATTGATTTTTCAACCAATTACTAGGTCCTACTGCAGCAGCTTCTTGGCCGATTCTAGCACGTTTGATCTTTCGCACAGGTCTTCTCACATCTTCATGATTGATGTCAAAAACTATGTCCCTTGTTTTAATGCGAAGTATTGCCGGAAACTGTTCTGGTTTAAAATCCATGAATCCATAAAATGGATTCTTGCATTGTTTACTTTTACATTGCCCTCGGATTGTCATATGGTAATTGGCAGATGGACTGTCGTATACTTTAGCATTTTTGAAGACATATGCACACCGAGATTGACTCATTTTGAAAAATTCTTCGGCAATGTAATCAGTCCATCCCCATCGTTTTAAGACAATATAATTGCGACCCTTGTAATTAACTGGTTCACTTTCAGACAAAGTTTTGTACATATCTTCAGATAATTTTATTTCAAATTCATCTAATTGAAACGATGCCAAGTCGTCGTCTTCATCGTCATCATCTGTCGTTGAATTCAACGTCGAATTAGCTGAACATGATAATTCAGCCGTTTCATTCAATGATTCATTTGGAGCATTTTCAGGATGCAATATTGTCCATACTTGCCGTCGATCTTCTTTACATTCGCGGTAAACATCTCGAGAATTCCATTTCCCAGAAAAACGCTTACTAATTTCTAGCCAAATAGGTCGTGACGGTCCAGGAAGAGATTTCGGATCACTCGGCAGTCTATCTAAATAATCTCTCAAAATCGAAAGGCACTCATCAAGTGGCACTTTAGAAATTCGCGTAGGCTTTTTGATGTTATTAAGAGCCATTTTATGTATTATAATCTACAAAAAGAACACTAGTATCAGCACAGTTAATAGGAGTGTTATTATACTCTATTCATTAAACACAGCACTGATTGTAAAGTCAATAGAAGCGTTCTTTCGCGTTATTCACTAAACACAGAGCTGATTTTCACAAAATCAATGAAAGCGTTCTTTACTAAATGTGATATTGATGTTTTTACAGTGCTGAACCACCTTGAAGATCTTTATGTTCAATTTTCAGAAATTTATCGACACGAATTGGGTTTTTATAATCTGCTAAGACACGGTGTTTTTTATCATTAAAATAGCTTTCAACATAACTTGTGGTAGCATGTTCCACTTTTCCTGGTAAACATGCTGCAGCCCATAATGGAAATTCATGTGCAATTAATTTAACAAAATCTTCTATAAAACGTTTATTAAAGAAACCATTTGGCTCAACACCTTTCTCGTCTATTTCTTCAGCTGATAATTTAATATTATTTATCCATTTCTGAATGATAGAGCTAGGTTCTACATCATTCCCAATATTATCGATGATATTTTTAGTTTCTTTTGATATTGTTGACGTCTCATCATTATTTTCATTATATGCACGATTACTGATCAGGAGCTCTAATTCTTTTCGTATTTCTATCACACTTTTTCCGGTTCTTAATACTGAATCTTGGTATTGGTTATTGCAAACTATAAAAATCTTTTTTAGAATCAATTCAAATTCCATTATATTTTGGGCATCAATTAACAATGCAACACAAAACACATAAAATTTTCGTATTACTTTGTTTTCGATGGACTTTACTGATTGCCAATTCGTTATCATTTTAATGAAATGAGCTACATCCAACCTGTTAAACGTTGCAATTGGTGGACGCATTTGATGTGATGTATCGCCGATTGAATTTAGAAAAAGCGTTTCTATGTATATTTTGATATTTTGCTCGTTGAATGCTAATGAAAGAGCATTAATTAGAGCCCTTGAGTAGTCACATGTAATTTGATCCGGTTTTGGAGCACCCATCCTGATCCAATTTTTGATCCAAAACTCTAATAACACTGTACTTTGATCGTCTGTCAAAAGTTGGTGGACAGATAAAGTGAAATGATCAAAATTTATTACGATTGCATATAAGAAAATATGGCCACTAGTACGACCATTATCATATGCAATTTTTTTACAAATGCTTCCAGTACCATCAACTGCTATCGTTGATTTTTGTTTTTTAATCTTCATTAGATGATGGTATCTTTTATAAGCATGCAATTGCACATTCGAACTATAAAAAACATAAAATTTATCTTTTTTCACATCTCTAGATTATAATGATTAATAAGATTAATAAGATTCTGATCGCGAAACTCGTTTACACATTTACGAATGACGGCTGCGGATGGTACAATCGAAGGGATACGTTGAGTTCCTGATTTATATAATTGATTTTTCAACCAATTACTAGGTCCTACTGCAGCAGCTTCTTGGCCGATTCTAGCACGTTTGATCTTTCGCACAGGTCTTCTCACATCTTCATGATTGATGTCAAAAACTATGTCCCTTGTTTTAATGCGAAGTATTGCCGGAAACTGTTCTGGTTTAAAATCCATGAATCCATAAAATGGATTCTTGCATTGTTTACTTTTACATTGCCCTCGGATTGTCATATGGTAATTGGCAGATGGACTGTCGTATACTTTAGCATTTTTGAAGACATATGCACACCGAGATTGACTCATTTTGAAAAATTCTTCGGCAATGTAATCAGTCCATCCCCATCGTTTTAAGACAATATAATTGCGACCCTTGTAATTAACTGGTTCACTTTCAGACAAAGTTTTGTACATATCTTCAGATAATTTTATTTCAAATTCATCTAATTGAAACGATGCCAAGTCGTCGTCTTCATCGTCATCATCTGTCGTTGAATTCAACGTCGAATTAGCTGAACATGATAATTCAGCCGTTTCATTCAATGATTCATTTGGAGCATTTTCAGGATGCAATATTGTCCATACTTGCCGTCGATCTTCTTTACATTCGCGGTAAACATCTCGAGAATTCCATTTCCCAGAAAAACGCTTACTAATTTCTAGCCAAATAGGTCGTGACGGTCCAGGAAGAGATTTCGGATCACTCGGCAGTCTATCTAAATAATCTCTCAAAATCGAAAGGCACTCATCAAGTGGCACTTTAGAAATTCGCGTAGGCTTTTTGATGTTATTAAGAGCCATTTTATGTATTATAATCTACAAAAAGAACACTAGTATCAGCACAGTTAATAGGAGTGTTATTATACTCTATTCATTAAACACAGCACTGATTGTAAAGTCAATAGAAGCGTTCTTTCGCGTTATTCACTAAACACAGAGCTGATTTTCACAAAATCAATGAAAGCGTTCTTTACTAAATGTGATATTGATGTTTTTACAGTGCTGAACCACCTTGAAGATCTTTATGTTCAATTTTCAGAAATTTATCGACACGAATTGGGTTTTTATAATCTGCTAAGACACGGTGTTTTTTATCATTAAAATAGCTTTCAACATAACTTGTGGTAGCATGTTCCACTTTTCCTGGTAAACATGCTGCAGCCCATAATGGAAATTCATGTGCAATTAATTTAACAAAATCTTCTATAAAACGTTTATTAAAGAAACCATTTGGCTCAACACCTTTCTCGTCTATTTCTTCAGCTGATAATTTAATATTATTTATCCATTTCTGAATGATAGAGCTAGGTTCTACATCATTCCCAATATTATCGATGATATTTTTAGTTTCTTTTGATATTGTTGACGTCTCATCATTATTTTCATTATATGCACGATTACTGATCAGGAGCTCTAATTCTTTTCGTATTTCTATCACACTTTTTCCGGTTCTTAATACTGAATCTTGGTATTGGTTATTGCAAACTATAAAAATCTTTTTTAGAATCAATTCAAATTCCATTATATTTTGGGCATCAATTAACAATGCAACACAAAACACATAAAATTTTCGTATTACTTTGTTTTCGATGGACTTTACTGATTGCCAATTCGTTATCATTTTAATGAAATGAGCTACATCCAACCTGTTAAACGTTGCAATTGGTGGACGCATTTGATGTGATGTATCGCCGATTGAATTTAGAAAAAGCGTTTCTATGTATATTTTGATATTTTGCTCGTTGAATGCTAATGAAAGAGCATTAATTAGAGCCCTTGAGTAGTCACATGTAATTTGATCCGGTTTTGGAGCACCCATCCTGATCCAATTTTTGATCCAAAACTCTAATAACACTGTACTTTGATCGTCTGTCAAAAGTTGGTGGACAGATAAAGTGAAATGATCAAAATTTATTACGATTGCATATAAGAAAATATGGCCACTAGTACGACCATTATCATATGCAATTATTTTACAAATGCTTCCAGTACCATCAACTGCTATCGTTGATTTTTGTTTTTTAATCTTCATTAGATGATGGTATCTTTTATAAGCATGCAATTGCACATTCGAACTATAAAAAACATAAAATTTATCTTTTTTCACATCTCTAGATTATAATGATTAATAAGATTAATAAGATTCTGATCGCGAAACTCGTTTACACATTTACGAATGACGGCTGCGGATGGTACAATCGAAGGGATACGTTGAGTTCCTGATTTATATAATTGATTTTTCAACCAATTACTAGGTCCTACTGCAGCAGCTTCTTGGCCGATTCTAGCACGTTTGATCTTTCGCACAGGTCTTCTCACATCTTCATGATTGATGTCAAAAACTATGTCCCTTGTTTTAATGCGAAGTATTGCCGGAAACTGTTCTGGTTTAAAATCCATGAATCCATAAAATGGATTCTTGCATTGTTTACTTTTACATTGCCCTCGGATTGTCATATGGTAATTGGCAGATGGACTGTCGTATACTTTAGCATTTTTGAAGACATATGCACACCGAGATTGACTCATTTTGAAAAATTCTTCGGCAATGTAATCAGTCCATCCCCATCGTTTTAAGACAATATAATTGCGACCCTTGTAATTAACTGGTTCACTTTCAGACAAAGTTTTGTACATATCTTCAGATAATTTTATTTCAAATTCATCTAATTGAAACGATGCCAAGTCGTCGTCTTCATCGTCATCATCTGTCGTTGAATTCAACGTCGAATTAGCTGAACATGATAATTCAGCCGTTTCATTCAATGATTCATTTGGAGCATTTTCAGGATGCAATATTGTCCATACTTGCCGTCGATCTTCTTTACATTCGCGGTAAACATCTCGAGAATTCCATTTCCCAGAAAAACGCTTACTAATTTCTAGCCAAATAGGTCGTGACGGTCCAGGAAGAGATTTCGGATCACTCGGCAGTCTATCTAAATAATCTCTCAAAATCGAAAGGCACTCATCAAGTGGCACTTTAGAAATTCGCGTAGGCTTTTTGATGTTATTAAGAGCCATTTTATGTATTATAATCTACAAAAAGAACACTAGTATCAGCACAGTTAATAGGAGTGTTATTATACTCTATTCATTAAACACAGCACTGATTGTAAAGTCAATAGAAGCGTTCTTTCGCGTTATTCACTAAACACAGAGCTGATTTTCACAAAATCAATGAAAGCGTTCTTTACTAAATGTGATATTGATGTTTTTACAGTGCTGAACCACCTTGAAGATCTTTATGTTCAATTTTCAGAAATTTATCGACACGAATTGGGTTTTTATAATCTGCTAAGACACGGTGTTTTTTATCATTAAAATAGCTTTCAACATAACTTGTGGTAGCATGTTCCACTTTTCCTGGTAAACATGCTGCAGCCCATAATGGAAATTCATGTGCAATTAATTTAACAAAATCTTCTATAAAACGTTTATTAAAGAAACCATTTGGCTCAACACCTTTCTCGTCTATTTCTTCAGCTGATAATTTAATATTATTTATCCATTTCTGAATGATAGAGCTAGGTTCTACATCATTCCCAATATTATCGATGATATTTTTAGTTTCTTTTGATATTGTTGACGTCTCATCATTATTTTCATTATATGCACGATTACTGATCAGGAGCTCTAATTCTTTTCGTATTTCTATCACACTTTTTCCGGTTCTTAATACTGAATCTTGGTATTGGTTATTGCAAACTATAAAAATCTTTTTTAGAATCAATTCAAATTCCATTATATTTTGGGCATCAATTAACAATGCAACACAAAACACATAAAATTTTCGTATTACTTTGTTTTCGATGGACTTTACTGATTGCCAATTCGTTATCATTTTAATGAAATGAGCTACATCCAACCTGTTAAACGTTGCAATTGGTGGACGCATTTGATGTGATGTATCGCCGATTGAATTTAGAAAAAGCGTTTCTATGTATATTTTGATATTTTGCTCGTTGAATGCTAATGAAAGAGCATTAATTAGAGCCCTTGAGTAGTCACATGTAATTTGATCCGGTTTTGGAGCACCCATCCTGATCCAATTTTTGATCCAAAACTCTAATAACACTGTACTTTGATCGTCTGTCAAAAGTTGGTGGACAGATAAAGTGAAATGATCAAAATTTATTACGATTGCATATAAGAAAATATGGCCACTAGTACGACCATTATCATATGCAATTTTTTTACAAATGCTTCCAGTACCATCAACTGCTATCGTTGATTTTTGTTTTTTAATCTTCATTAGATGATGGTATCTTTTATAAGCATGCAATTGCACATTCGAACTATAAAAAACATAAAATTTATCTTTTTTCACATCTCTAGATTATAATGATTAATAAGATTAATAAGATTCTGATCGCGAAACTCGTTTACACATTTACGAATGACGGCTGCGGATGGTACAATCGAAGGGATACGTTGAGTTCCTGATTTATATAATTGATTTTTCAACCAATTACTAGGTCCTACTGCAGCAGCTTCTTGGCCGATTCTAGCACGTTTGATCTTTCGCACAGGTCTTCTCACATCTTCATGATTGATGTCAAAAACTATGTCCCTTGTTTTAATGCGAAGTATTGCCGGAAACTGTTCTGGTTTAAAATCCATGAATCCATAAAATGGATTCTTGCATTGTTTACTTTTACATTGCCCTCGGATTGTCATATGGTAATTGGCAGATGGACTGTCGTATACTTTAGCATTTTTGAAGACATATGCACACCGAGATTGACTCATTTTGAAAAATTCTTCGGCAATGTAATCAGTCCATCCCCATCGTTTTAAGACAATATAATTGCGACCCTTGTAATTAACTGGTTCACTTTCAGACAAAGTTTTGTACATATCTTCAGATAATTTTATTTCAAATTCATCTAATTGAAACGATGCCAAGTCGTCGTCTTCATCGTCATCATCTGTCGTTGAATTCAACGTCGAATTAGCTGAACATGATAATTCAGCCGTTTCATTCAATGATTCATTTGGAGCATTTTCAGGATGCAATATTGTCCATACTTGCCGTCGATCTTCTTTACATTCGCGGTAAACATCTCGAGAATTCCATTTCCCAGAAAAACGCTTACTAATTTCTAGCCAAATAGGTCGTGACGGTCCAGGAAGAGATTTCGGATCACTCGGCAGTCTATCTAAATAATCTCTCAAAATCGAAAGGCACTCATCAAGTGGCACTTTAGAAATTCGCGTAGGCTTTTTGATGTTATTAAGAGCCATTTTATGTATTATAATCTACAAAAAGAACACTAGTATCAGCACAGTTAATAGGAGTGTTATTATACTCTATTCATTAAACACAGCACTGATTGTAAAGTCAATAGAAGCGTTCTTTCGCGTTATTCACTAAACACAGAGCTGATTTTCACAAAATCAATGAAAGCGTTCTTTACTAAATGTGATATTGATGTTTTTACAGTGCTGAACCACCTTGAAGATCTTTATGTTCAATTTTCAGAAATTTATCGACACGAATTGGGTTTTTATAATCTGCTAAGACACGGTGTTTTTTATCATTAAAATAGCTTTCAACATAACTTGTGGTAGCATGTTCCACTTTTCCTGGTAAACATGCTGCAGCCCATAATGGAAATTCATGTGCAATTAATTTAACAAAATCTTCTATAAAACGTTTATTAAAGAAACCATTTGGCTCAACACCTTTCTCGTCTATTTCTTCAGCTGATAATTTAATATTATTTATCCATTTCTGAATGATAGAGCTAGGTTCTACATCATTCCCAATATTATCGATGATATTTTTAGTTTCTTTTGATATTGTTGACGTCTCATCATTATTTTCATTATATGCACGATTACTGATCAGGAGCTCTAATTCTTTTCGTATTTCTATCACACTTTTTCCGGTTCTTAATACTGAATCTTGGTATTGGTTATTGCAAACTATAAAAATCTTTTTTAGAATCAATTCAAATTCCATTATATTTTGGGCATCAATTAACAATGCAACACAAAACACATAAAATTTTCGTATTACTTTGTTTTCGATGGACTTTACTGATTGCCAATTCGTTATCATTTTAATGAAATGAGCTACATCCAACCTGTTAAACGTTGCAATTGGTGGACGCATTTGATGTGATGTATCGCCGATTGAATTTAGAAAAAGCGTTTCTATGTATATTTTGATATTTTGCTCGTTGAATGCTAATGAAAGAGCATTAATTAGAGCCCTTGAGTAGTCACATGTAATTTGATCCGGTTTTGGAGCACCCATCCTGATCCAATTTTTGATCCAAAACTCTAATAACACTGTACTTTGATCGTCTGTCAAAAGTTGGTGGACAGATAAAGTGAAATGATCAAAATTTATTACGATTGCATATAAGAAAATATGGCCACTAGTACGACCATTATCATATGCAATTTTTTTACAAATGCTTCCAGTACCATCAACTGCTATCGTTGATTTTTGTTTTTTAATCTTCATTAGATGATGGTATCTTTTATAAGCATGCAATTGCACATTCGAACTATAAAAAACATAAAATTTATCTTTTTTCACATCTCTAGATTATAATGATTAATAAGATTAATAAGATTCTGATCGCGAAACTCGTTTACACATTTACGAATGACGGCTGCGGATGGTACAATCGAAGGGATACGTTGAGTTCCTGATTTATATAATTGATTTTTCAACCAATTACTAGGTCCTACTGCAGCAGCTTCTTGGCCGATTCTAGCACGTTTGATCTTTCGCACAGGTCTTCTCACATCTTCATGATTGATGTCAAAAACTATGTCCCTTGTTTTAATGCGAAGTATTGCCGGAAACTGTTCTGGTTTAAAATCCATGAATCCATAAAATGGATTCTTGCATTGTTTACTTTTACATTGCCCTCGGATTGTCATATGGTAATTGGCAGATGGACTGTCGTATACTTTAGCATTTTTGAAGACATATGCACACCGAGATTGACTCATTTTGAAAAATTCTTCGGCAATGTAATCAGTCCATCCCCATCGTTTTAAGACAATATAATTGCGACCCTTGTAATTAACTGGTTCACTTTCAGACAAAGTTTTGTACATATCTTCAGATAATTTTATTTCAAATTCATCTAATTGAAACGATGCCAAGTCGTCGTCTTCATCGTCATCATCTGTCGTTGAATTCAACGTCGAATTAGCTGAACATGATAATTCAGCCGTTTCATTCAATGATTCATTTGGAGCATTTTCAGGATGCAATATTGTCCATACTTGCCGTCGATCTTCTTTACATTCGCGGTAAACATCTCGAGAATTCCATTTCCCAGAAAAACGCTTACTAATTTCTAGCCAAATAGGTCGTGACGGTCCAGGAAGAGATTTCGGATCACTCGGCAGTCTATCTAAATAATCTCTCAAAATCGAAAGGCACTCATCAAGTGGCACTTTAGAAATTCGCGTAGGCTTTTTGATGTTATTAAGAGCCATTTTATGTATTATAATCTACAAAAAGAACACTAGTATCAGCACAGTTAATAGGAGTGTTATTATACTCTATTCATTAAACACAGCACTGATTGTAAAGTCAATAGAAGCGTTCTTTCGCGTTATTCACTAAACACAGAGCTGATTTTCACAAAATCAATGAAAGCGTTCTTTACTAAATGTGATATTGATGTTTTTACAGTGCTGAACCACCTTGAAGATCTTTATGTTCAATTTTCAGAAATTTATCGACACGAATTGGGTTTTTATAATCTGCTAAGACACGGTGTTTTTTATCATTAAAATAGCTTTCAACATAACTTGTGGTAGCATGTTCCACTTTTCCTGGTAAACATGCTGCAGCCCATAATGGAAATTCATGTGCAATTAATTTAACAAAATCTTCTATAAAACGTTTATTAAAGAAACCATTTGGCTCAACACCTTTCTCGTCTATTTCTTCAGCTGATAATTTAATATTATTTATCCATTTCTGAATGATAGAGCTAGGTTCTACATCATTCCCAATATTATCGATGATATTTTTAGTTTCTTTTGATATTGTTGACGTCTCATCATTATTTTCATTATATGCACGATTACTGATCAGGAGCTCTAATTCTTTTCGTATTTCTATCACACTTTTTCCGGTTCTTAATACTGAATCTTGGTATTGGTTATTGCAAACTATAAAAATCTTTTTTAGAATCAATTCAAATTCCATTATATTTTGGGCATCAATTAACAATGCAACACAAAACACATAAAATTTTCGTATTACTTTGTTTTCGATGGACTTTACTGATTGCCAATTCGTTATCATTTTAATGAAATGAGCTACATCCAACCTGTTAAACGTTGCAATTGGTGGACGCATTTGATGTGATGTATCGCCGATTGAATTTAGAAAAAGCGTTTCTATGTATATTTTGATATTTTGCTCGTTGAATGCTAATGAAAGAGCATTAATTAGAGCCCTTGAGTAGTCACATGTAATTTGATCCGGTTTTGGAGCACCCATCCTGATCCAATTTTTGATCCAAAACTCTAATAACACTGTACTTTGATCGTCTGTCAAAAGTTGGTGGACAGATAAAGTGAAATGATCAAAATTTATTACGATTGCATATAAGAAAATATGGCCACTAGTACGACCATTATCATATGCAATTTTTTTACAAATGCTTCCAGTACCATCAACTGCTATCGTTGATTTTTGTTTTTTAATCTTCATTAGATGATGGTATCTTTTATAAGCATGCAATTGCACATTCGAACTATAAAAAACATAAAATTTATCTTTTTTCACATCTCTAGATTATAATGATTAATAAGATTAATAAGATTCTGATCGCGAAACTCGTTTACACATTTACGAATGACGGCTGCGGATGGTACAATCGAAGGGATACGTTGAGTTCCTGATTTATATAATTGATTTTTCAACCAATTACTAGGTCCTACTGCAGCAGCTTCTTGGCCGATTCTAGCACGTTTGATCTTTCGCACAGGTCTTCTCACATCTTCATGATTGATGTCAAAAACTATGTCCCTTGTTTTAATGCGAAGTATTGCCGGAAACTGTTCTGGTTTAAAATCCATGAATCCATAAAATGGATTCTTGCATTGTTTACTTTTACATTGCCCTCGGATTGTCATATGGTAATTGGCAGATGGACTGTCGTATACTTTAGCATTTTTGAAGACATATGCACACCGAGATTGACTCATTTTGAAAAATTCTTCGGCAATGTAATCAGTCCATCCCCATCGTTTTAAGACAATATAATTGCGACCCTTGTAATTAACTGGTTCACTTTCAGACAAAGTTTTGTACATATCTTCAGATAATTTTATTTCAAATTCATCTAATTGAAACGATGCCAAGTCGTCGTCTTCATCGTCATCATCTGTCGTTGAATTCAACGTCGAATTAGCTGAACATGATAATTCAGCCGTTTCATTCAATGATTCATTTGGAGCATTTTCAGGATGCAATATTGTCCATACTTGCCGTCGATCTTCTTTACATTCGCGGTAAACATCTCGAGAATTCCATTTCCCAGAAAAACGCTTACTAATTTCTAGCCAAATAGGTCGTGACGGTCCAGGAAGAGATTTCGGATCACTCGGCAGTCTATCTAAATAATCTCTCAAAATCGAAAGGCACTCATCAAGTGGCACTTTAGAAATTCGCGTAGGCTTTTTGATGTTATTAAGAGCCATTTTATGTATTATAATCTACAAAAAGAACACTAGTATCAGCACAGTTAATAGGAGTGTTATTATACTCTATTCATTAAACACAGCACTGATTGTAAAGTCAATAGAAGCGTTCTTTCGCGTTATTCACTAAACACAGAGCTGATTTTCACAAAATCAATGAAAGCGTTCTTTACTAAATGTGATATTGATGTTTTTACAGTGCTGAACCACCTTGAAGATCTTTATGTTCAATTTTCAGAAATTTATCGACACGAATTGGGTTTTTATAATCTGCTAAGACACGGTGTTTTTTATCATTAAAATAGCTTTCAACATAACTTGTGGTAGCATGTTCCACTTTTCCTGGTAAACATGCTGCAGCCCATAATGGAAATTCATGTGCAATTAATTTAACAAAATCTTCTATAAAACGTTTATTAAAGAAACCATTTGGCTCAACACCTTTCTCGTCTATTTCTTCAGCTGATAATTTAATATTATTTATCCATTTCTGAATGATAGAGCTAGGTTCTACATCATTCCCAATATTATCGATGATATTTTTAGTTTCTTTTGATATTGTTGACGTCTCATCATTATTTTCATTATATGCACGATTACTGATCAGGAGCTCTAATTCTTTTCGTATTTCTATCACACTTTTTCCGGTTCTTAATACTGAATCTTGGTATTGGTTATTGCAAACTATAAAAATCTTTTTTAGAATCAATTCAAATTCCATTATATTTTGGGCATCAATTAACAATGCAACACAAAACACATAAAATTTTCGTATTACTTTGTTTTCGATGGACTTTACTGATTGCCAATTCGTTATCATTTTAATGAAATGAGCTACATCCAACCTGTTAAACGTTGCAATTGGTGGACGCATTTGATGTGATGTATCGCCGATTGAATTTAGAAAAAGCGTTTCTATGTATATTTTGATATTTTGCTCGTTGAATGCTAATGAAAGAGCATTAATTAGAGCCCTTGAGTAGTCACATGTAATTTGATCCGGTTTTGGAGCACCCATCCTGATCCAATTTTTGATCCAAAACTCTAATAACACTGTACTTTGATCGTCTGTCAAAAGTTGGTGGACAGATAAAGTGAAATGATCAAAATTTATTACGATTGCATATAAGAAAATATGGCCACTAGTACGACCATTATCATATGCAATTTTTTTACAAATGCTTCCAGTACCATCAACTGCTATCGTTGATTTTTGTTTTTTAATCTTCATTAGATGATGGTATCTTTTATAAGCATGCAATTGCACATTCGAACTATAAAAAACATAAAATTTATCTTTTTTCACATCTCTAGATTATAATGATTAATAAGATTAATAAGATTCTGATCGCGAAACTCGTTTACACATTTACGAATGACGGCTGCGGATGGTACAATCGAAGGGATACGTTGAGTTCCTGATTTATATAATTGATTTTTCAACCAATTACTAGGTCCTACTGCAGCAGCTTCTTGGCCGATTCTAGCACGTTTGATCTTTCGCACAGGTCTTCTCACATCTTCATGATTGATGTCAAAAACTATGTCCCTTGTTTTAATGCGAAGTATTGCCGGAAACTGTTCTGGTTTAAAATCCATGAATCCATAAAATGGATTCTTGCATTGTTTACTTTTACATTGCCCTCGGATTGTCATATGGTAATTGGCAGATGGACTGTCGTATACTTTAGCATTTTTGAAGACATATGCACACCGAGATTGACTCATTTTGAAAAATTCTTCGGCAATGTAATCAGTCCATCCCCATCGTTTTAAGACAATATAATTGCGACCCTTGTAATTAACTGGTTCACTTTCAGACAAAGTTTTGTACATATCTTCAGATAATTTTATTTCAAATTCATCTAATTGAAACGATGCCAAGTCGTCGTCTTCATCGTCATCATCTGTCGTTGAATTCAACGTCGAATTAGCTGAACATGATAATTCAGCCGTTTCATTCAATGATTCATTTGGAGCATTTTCAGGATGCAATATTGTCCATACTTGCCGTCGATCTTCTTTACATTCGCGGTAAACATCTCGAGAATTCCATTTCCCAGAAAAACGCTTACTAATTTCTAGCCAAATAGGTCGTGACGGTCCAGGAAGAGATTTCGGATCACTCGGCAGTCTATCTAAATAATCTCTCAAAATCGAAAGGCACTCATCAAGTGGCACTTTAGAAATTCGCGTAGGCTTTTTGATGTTATTAAGAGCCATTTTATGTATTATAATCTACAAAAAGAACACTAGTATCAGCACAGTTAATAGGAGTGTTATTATACTCTATTCATTAAACACAGCACTGATTGTAAAGTCAATAGAAGCGTTCTTTCGCGTTATTCACTAAACACAGAGCTGATTTTCACAAAATCAATGAAAGCGTTCTTTACTAAATGTGATATTGATGTTTTTACAGTGCTGAACCACCTTGAAGATCTTTATGTTCAATTTTCAGAAATTTATCGACACGAATTGGGTTTTTATAATCTGCTAAGACACGGTGTTTTTTATCATTAAAATAGCTTTCAACATAACTTGTGGTAGCATGTTCCACTTTTCCTGGTAAACATGCTGCAGCCCATAATGGAAATTCATGTGCAATTAATTTAACAAAATCTTCTATAAAACGTTTATTAAAGAAACCATTTGGCTCAACACCTTTCTCGTCTATTTCTTCAGCTGATAATTTAATATTATTTATCCATTTCTGAATGATAGAGCTAGGTTCTACATCATTCCCAATATTATCGATGATATTTTTAGTTTCTTTTGATATTGTTGACGTCTCATCATTATTTTCATTATATGCACGATTACTGATCAGGAGCTCTAATTCTTTTCGTATTTCTATCACACTTTTTCCGGTTCTTAATACTGAATCTTGGTATTGGTTATTGCAAACTATAAAAATCTTTTTTAGAATCAATTCAAATTCCATTATATTTTGGGCATCAATTAACAATGCAACACAAAACACATAAAATTTTCGTATTACTTTGTTTTCGATGGACTTTACTGATTGCCAATTCGTTATCATTTTAATGAAATGAGCTACATCCAACCTGTTAAACGTTGCAATTGGTGGACGCATTTGATGTGATGTATCGCCGATTGAATTTAGAAAAAGCGTTTCTATGTATATTTTGATATTTTGCTCGTTGAATGCTAATGAAAGAGCATTAATTAGAGCCCTTGAGTAGTCACATGTAATTTGATCCGGTTTTGGAGCACCCATCCTGATCCAATTTTTGATCCAAAACTCTAATAACACTGTACTTTGATCGTCTGTCAAAAGTTGGTGGACAGATAAAGTGAAATGATCAAAATTTATTACGATTGCATATAAGAAAATATGGCCACTAGTACGACCATTATCATATGCAATTTTTTTACAAATGCTTCCAGTACCATCAACTGCTATCGTTGATTTTTGTTTTTTAATCTTCATTAGATGATGGTATCTTTTATAAGCATGCAATTGCACATTCGAACTATAAAAAACATAAAATTTATCTTTTTTCACATCTCTAGATTATAATGATTAATAAGATTAATAAGATTCTGATCGCGAAACTCGTTTACACATTTACGAATGACGGCTGCGGATGGTACAATCGAAGGGATACGTTGAGTTCCTGATTTATATAATTGATTTTTCAACCAATTACTAGGTCCTACTGCAGCAGCTTCTTGGCCGATTCTAGCACGTTTGATCTTTCGCACAGGTCTTCTCACATCTTCATGATTGATGTCAAAAACTATGTCCCTTGTTTTAATGCGAAGTATTGCCGGAAACTGTTCTGGTTTAAAATCCATGAATCCATAAAATGGATTCTTGCATTGTTTACTTTTACATTGCCCTCGGATTGTCATATGGTAATTGGCAGATGGACTGTCGTATACTTTAGCATTTTTGAAGACATATGCACACCGAGATTGACTCATTTTGAAAAATTCTTCGGCAATGTAATCAGTCCATCCCCATCGTTTTAAGACAATATAATTGCGACCCTTGTAATTAACTGGTTCACTTTCAGACAAAGTTTTGTACATATCTTCAGATAATTTTATTTCAAATTCATCTAATTGAAACGATGCCAAGTCGTCGTCTTCATCGTCATCATCTGTCGTTGAATTCAACGTCGAATTAGCTGAACATGATAATTCAGCCGTTTCATTCAATGATTCATTTGGAGCATTTTCAGGATGCAATATTGTCCATACTTGCCGTCGATCTTCTTTACATTCGCGGTAAACATCTCGAGAATTCCATTTCCCAGAAAAACGCTTACTAATTTCTAGCCAAATAGGTCGTGACGGTCCAGGAAGAGATTTCGGATCACTCGGCAGTCTATCTAAATAATCTCTCAAAATCGAAAGGCACTCATCAAGTGGCACTTTAGAAATTCGCGTAGGCTTTTTGATGTTATTAAGAGCCATTTTATGTATTATAATCTACAAAAAGAACACTAGTATCAGCACAGTTAATAGGAGTGTTATTATACTCTATTCATTAAACACAGCACTGATTGTAAAGTCAATAGAAGCGTTCTTTCGCGTTATTCACTAAACACAGAGCTGATTTTCACAAAATCAATGAAAGCGTTCTTTACTAAATGTGATATTGATGTTTTTACAGTGCTGAACCACCTTGAAGATCTTTATGTTCAATTTTCAGAAATTTATCGACACGAATTGGGTTTTTATAATCTGCTAAGACACGGTGTTTTTTATCATTAAAATAGCTTTCAACATAACTTGTGGTAGCATGTTCCACTTTTCCTGGTAAACATGCTGCAGCCCATAATGGAAATTCATGTGCAATTAATTTAACAAAATCTTCTATAAAACGTTTATTAAAGAAACCATTTGGCTCAACACCTTTCTCGTCTATTTCTTCAGCTGATAATTTAATATTATTTATCCATTTCTGAATGATAGAGCTAGGTTCTACATCATTCCCAATATTATCGATGATATTTTTAGTTTCTTTTGATATTGTTGACGTCTCATCATTATTTTCATTATATGCACGATTACTGATCAGGAGCTCTAATTCTTTTCGTATTTCTATCACACTTTTTCCGGTTCTTAATACTGAATCTTGGTATTGGTTATTGCAAACTATAAAAATCTTTTTTAGAATCAATTCAAATTCCATTATATTTTGGGCATCAATTAACAATGCAACACAAAACACATAAAATTTTCGTATTACTTTGTTTTCGATGGACTTTACTGATTGCCAATTCGTTATCATTTTAATGAAATGAGCTACATCCAACCTGTTAAACGTTGCAATTGGTGGACGCATTTGATGTGATGTATCGCCGATTGAATTTAGAAAAAGCGTTTCTATGTATATTTTGATATTTTGCTCGTTGAATGCTAATGAAAGAGCATTAATTAGAGCCCTTGAGTAGTCACATGTAATTTGATCCGGTTTTGGAGCACCCATCCTGATCCAATTTTTGATCCAAAACTCTAATAACACTGTACTTTGATCGTCTGTCAAAAGTTGGTGGACAGATAAAGTGAAATGATCAAAATTTATTACGATTGCATATAAGAAAATATGGCCACTAGTACGACCATTATCATATGCAATTTTTTTACAAATGCTTCCAGTACCATCAACTGCTATCGTTGATTTTTGTTTTTTAATCTTCATTAGATGATGGTATCTTTTATAAGCATGCAATTGCACATTCGAACTATAAAAAACATAAAATTTATCTTTTTTCACATCTCTAGATTATAATGATTAATAAGATTAATAAGATTCTGATCGCGAAACTCGTTTACACATTTACGAATGACGGCTGCGGATGGTACAATCGAAGGGATACGTTGAGTTCCTGATTTATATAATTGATTTTTCAACCAATTACTAGGTCCTACTGCAGCAGCTTCTTGGCCGATTCTAGCACGTTTGATCTTTCGCACAGGTCTTCTCACATCTTCATGATTGATGTCAAAAACTATGTCCCTTGTTTTAATGCGAAGTATTGCCGGAAACTGTTCTGGTTTAAAATCCATGAATCCATAAAATGGATTCTTGCATTGTTTACTTTTACATTGCCCTCGGATTGTCATATGGTAATTGGCAGATGGACTGTCGTATACTTTAGCATTTTTGAAGACATATGCACACCGAGATTGACTCATTTTGAAAAATTCTTCGGCAATGTAATCAGTCCATCCCCATCGTTTTAAGACAATATAATTGCGACCCTTGTAATTAACTGGTTCACTTTCAGACAAAGTTTTGTACATATCTTCAGATAATTTTATTTCAAATTCATCTAATTGAAACGATGCCAAGTCGTCGTCTTCATCGTCATCATCTGTCGTTGAATTCAACGTCGAATTAGCTGAACATGATAATTCAGCCGTTTCATTCAATGATTCATTTGGAGCATTTTCAGGATGCAATATTGTCCATACTTGCCGTCGATCTTCTTTACATTCGCGGTAAACATCTCGAGAATTCCATTTCCCAGAAAAACGCTTACTAATTTCTAGCCAAATAGGTCGTGACGGTCCAGGAAGAGATTTCGGATCACTCGGCAGTCTATCTAAATAATCTCTCAAAATCGAAAGGCACTCATCAAGTGGCACTTTAGAAATTCGCGTAGGCTTTTTGATGTTATTAAGAGCCATTTTATGTATTATAATCTACAAAAAGAACACTAGTATCAGCACAGTTAATAGGAGTGTTATTATACTCTATTCATTAAACACAGCACTGATTGTAAAGTCAATAGAAGCGTTCTTTCGCGTTATTCACTAAACACAGAGCTGATTTTCACAAAATCAATGAAAGCGTTCTTTACTAAATGTGATATTGATGTTTTTACAGTGCTGAACCACCTTGAAGATCTTTATGTTCAATTTTCAGAAATTTATCGACACGAATTGGGTTTTTATAATCTGCTAAGACACGGTGTTTTTTATCATTAAAATAGCTTTCAACATAACTTGTGGTAGCATGTTCCACTTTTCCTGGTAAACATGCTGCAGCCCATAATGGAAATTCATGTGCAATTAATTTAACAAAATCTTCTATAAAACGTTTATTAAAGAAACCATTTGGCTCAACACCTTTCTCGTCTATTTCTTCAGCTGATAATTTAATATTATTTATCCATTTCTGAATGATAGAGCTAGGTTCTACATCATTCCCAATATTATCGATGATATTTTTAGTTTCTTTTGATATTGTTGACGTCTCATCATTATTTTCATTATATGCACGATTACTGATCAGGAGCTCTAATTCTTTTCGTATTTCTATCACACTTTTTCCGGTTCTTAATACTGAATCTTGGTATTGGTTATTGCAAACTATAAAAATCTTTTTTAGAATCAATTCAAATTCCATTATATTTTGGGCATCAATTAACAATGCAACACAAAACACATAAAATTTTCGTATTACTTTGTTTTCGATGGACTTTACTGATTGCCAATTCGTTATCATTTTAATGAAATGAGCTACATCCAACCTGTTAAACGTTGCAATTGGTGGACGCATTTGATGTGATGTATCGCCGATTGAATTTAGAAAAAGCGTTTCTATGTATATTTTGATATTTTGCTCGTTGAATGCTAATGAAAGAGCATTAATTAGAGCCCTTGAGTAGTCACATGTAATTTGATCCGGTTTTGGAGCACCCATCCTGATCCAATTTTTGATCCAAAACTCTAATAACACTGTACTTTGATCGTCTGTCAAAAGTTGGTGGACAGATAAAGTGAAATGATCAAAATTTATTACGATTGCATATAAGAAAATATGGCCACTAGTACGACCATTATCATATGCAATTATTTTACAAATGCTTCCAGTACCATCAACTGCTATCGTTGATTTTTGTTTTTTAATCTTCATTAGATGATGGTATCTTTTATAAGCATGCAATTGCACATTCGAACTATAAAAAACATAAAATTTATCTTTTTTCACATCTCTAGATTATAATGATTAATAAGATTAATAAGATTCTGATCGCGAAACTCGTTTACACATTTACGAATGACGGCTGCGGATGGTACAATCGAAGGGATACGTTGAGTTCCTGATTTATATAATTGATTTTTCAACCAATTACTAGGTCCTACTGCAGCAGCTTCTTGGCCGATTCTAGCACGTTTGATCTTTCGCACAGGTCTTCTCACATCTTCATGATTGATGTCAAAAACTATGTCCCTTGTTTTAATGCGAAGTATTGCCGGAAACTGTTCTGGTTTAAAATCCATGAATCCATAAAATGGATTCTTGCATTGTTTACTTTTACATTGCCCTCGGATTGTCATATGGTAATTGGCAGATGGACTGTCGTATACTTTAGCATTTTTGAAGACATATGCACACCGAGATTGACTCATTTTGAAAAATTCTTCGGCAATGTAATCAGTCCATCCCCATCGTTTTAAGACAATATAATTGCGACCCTTGTAATTAACTGGTTCACTTTCAGACAAAGTTTTTGTACATATCTTCAGATAATTTTATTTCAAATTCATCTAATTGAAACGATGCCAAGTCGTCGTCTTCATCGTCATCATCTGTCGTTGAATTCAACGTCGAATTAGCTGAACATGATAATTCAGCCGTTTCATTCAATGATTCATTTGGAGCATTTTCAGGATGCAATATTGTCCATACTTGCCGTCGATCTTCTTTACATTCGCGGTAAACATCTCGAGAATTCCATTTCCCAGAAAAACGCTTACTAATTTCTAGCCAAATAGGTCGTGACGGTCCAGGAAGAGATTTCGGATCACTCGGCAGTCTATCTAAATAATCTCTCAAAATCGAAAGGCACTCATCAAGTGGCACTTTAGAAATTCGCGTAGGCTTTTTGATGTTATTAAGAGCCATTTTATGTATTATAATCTACAAAAAGAACACTAGTATCACAGCACAGTTAATAGGAGTGTTATTATACTCTATTCATTAAACACAGCACTGATTGTAAAGTCAATAGAAGCGTTCTTTCGCGTTATTCACTAAACACAGAGCTGATTTTCACAAAATCAATGAAAGCGTTCTTTACTAAATGTGATATTGATGTTTTTACAGTGCTGAACCACCTTGAAGATCTTTATGTTCAATTTTCAGAAATTTATCGACACGAATTGGGTTTTTATAATCTGCTAAGACACGGTGTTTTTTATCATTAAAATAGCTTTCAACATAACTTGTGGTAGCATGTTCCACTTTTCCTGGTAAACATGCTGCAGCCCATAATGGAAATTCATGTGCAATTAATTTAACAAAATCTTCTATAAAACGTTTATTAAAGAAACCATTTGGCTCAACACCTTTCTCGTCTATTTCTTCAGCTGATAATTTAATATTATTTATCCATTTCTGAATGATAGAGCTAGGTTCTACATCATTCCCAATATTATCGATGATATTTTTAGTTTCTTTTGATATTGTTGACGTCTCATCATTATTTTCATTATATGCACGATTACTGATCAGGAGCTCTAATTCTTTTCGTATTTCTATCACACTTTTTCCGGTTCTTAATACTGAATCTTGGTATTGGTTATTGCAAACTATAAAAATCTTTTTTAGAATCAATTCAAATTCCATTATATTTTGGGCATCAATTAACAATGCAACACAAAACACATAAAATTTTCGTATTACTTTGTTTTCGATGGACTTTACTGATTGCCAATTCGTTATCATTTTAATGAAATGAGCTACATCCAACCTGTTAAACGTTGCAATTGGTGGACGCATTTGATGTGATGTATCGCCGATTGAATTTAGAAAAAGCGTTTCTATGTATATTTTGATATTTTTGCTCGTTGAATGCTAATGAAAGAGCATTAATTAGAGCCCTTGAGTAGTCACATGTAATTTGATCCGGTTTTGGAGCACCCATCCTGATCCAATTTTTGATCCAAAACTCTAATAACACTGTACTTTGATCGTCTGTCAAAAGTTGGTGGACAGATAAAGTGAAATGATCAAAATTTATTACGATTGCATATAAGAAAATATGGCCACTAGTACGACCATTATCATATGCAATTTTTTTACAAATGCTTCCAGTACCATCAACTGCTATCGTTGATTTTTGTTTTTTAATCTTCATTAGATGATGGTATCTTTTATAAGCATGCAATTGCACATTCGAACTATAAAAAACATAAAATTTATCTTTTTTCACATCTCTAGATTATAATGATTAATAAGATTAATAAGATTCTGATCGCGAAACTCGTTTTACACATTTACATACGGACGGCTGCGGATGGTACAATCGAAGGGATACGTTGAGTTCCTGATTTATATAATTGATTTTTTTTTCAACCAATTACTAGGTCCTACTGCAGCAGTATCTTGGCCGATTCTAGCACGATCTTGCACAGGTTCTTCTCACATCTTCATGATTGATGTCAAAAACTATGTCCCTTGTTTTAATGCGAAAATGCCGAAACTGTTCTGGTTTTTAAATGGTTTTATTTTTTTTTTTGTTTGTAATTGCAGGACTGTCGTCTTAGCATTGACATATATGAAAAAAAATTCATGTAAATTAATGGTTCGTTTTATTTTGCGATTGTTTTGTACATATTTTACAAATTTTTATTTTCATCAAAATTTTATTTCAAATTCATTCAATGAATTTGCCATCCCGTTTTCATATGTCATTTGGTGGTGTTAGGAATTATTGGTTCCTTGTGGTCGATTTTCTTTAATTTATTCATTAATAATTTGAGTTATCTTTACTTCAGCCATTACCCCAAAACACGCTTTCCAGGAAAAATTTCTTCCAATAATCTAGATTATATCGAATCACTCATCAAACTAGAAATTAGCCATAATAAAGTGAATTATTAAATCTACAAAAAAACAAGTATAACAGTAAAAAAACTCTACATTAAAAACAAGTGATTTAAAAAAATAGAAGCGTTCTTTCGCGGTTCTTTCAAAAAAATAATATTTCTTTTTAAATAATGATTTCTACTAAAAAATTGATGTTTTTCAGAATATATCGAAGATTTTTTTAATATTCAAACAAATATCAATTTTTTTATAATTACTTTTTTTTTTAAATTCATCTCAAAAACATCCCACCAACCCAATTACAATAAACAATCACAAATATAAAATAACATAAACCACTGCAACACCATTCTATCCTTTACTAAATGTTATCATCCACAAAAGAACACCATTGTCTATTCGAAGGATAAATTCTGATATACGTATCATTAACATTACTGATACCACAGGAGCTCTAATTCTCGTAAACACTACAGTGAATCTTGGTATTGGTTATTGCAAACTATAAAAATCTTTTTTAGAATCAATTAAAACATTATATTTTCACAATGCAACACAAAACAATAAAATTTTATTACTTTGTTTCGGTATGTTATTATCATTTTAATGAAATGAAATCCAATCCCTCCAATGTTGCAATTTGGACCATTCTGATGATTTAAAACGTTTTTATGTATCTTGATATTTTTTTGAATGCTAATGAAATCAAATTAACACCAAACATTAAAAATAACCCATCCTGATCAAACCAAACTAATAAAAATAGAAAAGTGGACAAAATAGTGAAATGATCAAAAATTAAACAGATCATCAAAAACCAATGCCAAAAAACATAGAATAAAATGCTTCAACCATCATCTATAAACACAAAAAACCCGAAAATTATATGCAAATATTATAAATGAAAGAAATATTTTTTATTTTAAAATAAAATTCGTTATATTGATTAAAATACCATAAACAAGATATTAAAAATATGAAATGAAATCAAGATATGATCTTAAAAAATTCTATTTTACATATCCATCAAAATATTGGTCGACAACATACATTTAATATGGATCACATGGTATAAATTAAATCAAAATATCTTTTTTAATTACCATACTTCCAAAAAACATTCTTAAAAATCAAAACATGTTAGCAAACAAAAAGTGAAAACAAAAAACGAAAAATCAATCAAAATCCATAAAATCCAAACAATTCAAAACGCAAACCCTAAAAACATCCGTTCGTAAATTCAAAATTGAGCAAAAAACCACTATCATCGGCAACACAAACTGCAAATATGGCGACATCTTATAACATTTAGAAACAAAAACTCCTTCACAAAACTGACAAAGCCATACTTAAATTATCATGAGAAAAATAAGGTACACATACACGATGTCCAAAAATTTAGAGATATTTTAACTATTATACCCAAAAAATACATCAACTGGCACATGAAAGTTCAACTCTAAGGCATCAAGTAAAAAAATTAATTTTTACAAAGCCTTTTGTGACTGTTAAACTCTGTACAATATTTAAATCTAGTCAAAAGTATAATTTTGAAGATAAGAATGAACATTCCAAATACCAAAAATGCGATTTTCTACAAAAAAAATAAAAACTTCAATGTGATATGATTACAGTGCTGAACATATAAAAATTCAGAAAACAATCATAAAATGCTAAGACCGGTGTTTTCATAAAAAGAATAAGCTTTAACACTAATCAAAACATGTACTTATGCCAAACCCAACAAAAAAATTAAAAAAACAAAACAAAAGAAACATTTTCAACACATTCGTCTAGAGAATTTAATTTTTCTGATTTTTTCTGATTATAATTTACCTTCTCCCAAATTATTATTTTTAATTTTTTTTTTTCATTTTTTTCATTTATTTTATATTTTTCTTTATTTTTTTTCCATTTTTTTTTATTAAACTTTTTTATTAAATCCAAAAATATTTTTGATTTTTTTATTAGATAATTTATTTTCATTTTATTTTAATCACTATTTTTCATATATTTACTTCCCCTTGTTTGCAAATTTATAATCGCGAAAAAAAATTTTGTATTAATTTATTTAAATCATTTAATTAGATATTATTCATTTTTACAATTTTACCTTTTTTCTTTTTTTCGTTTCTCATTTTGTGGTTTTTTTTCTTCAAACATTCTTATCATTATCATTTTTTTTTCCCCATCCTTTTTTTTTTTTTTTTTCTTCTTTCCATCAAATTAGAGATGGTATCCTTTTATCAATTACATTTTCGAAAAAAAAACATAAAATTTTTCTTTTTTCTAGAAAAAAATTACAGTAAATTAGTCATTATTGTTAAACCAATTTAGTTTGGTGTTTTTTCAATTGAAAAAAAAATGATTTAATGGTGTATATGAATCTCATAAATATTTCTTTAAAAGCGAGGCACGTATAATAGGCAGAATATAACTCATACCACAATTGAAAAAAAATTCTTCATGTATCAGATAAATAAGACAATCTAATGAAATTGTATTAAATACTGTTTTTTATTATTTTTATAAAATATTCTTTATCAACTAGTTCGTTTCATTTCATCATTCTAAAAAGTCTATTAGCAATAAACAGCACTTCATTCAAACATTAAAATATTCACACAAATTAAAGAAATGGAAAAAAAAGTTAAATTCCATAAATAAACCACAAAAATCGCGGATCACTCGGCAGTCTATCAAAATAATCTCTCAAAATCGAGGCATTATCTCATCAAGTGGCACAGAAATTCCGCTTCCTGATTTTATATTCATTTTATGTAATAAATCTACAAAAAGAACACAAGTATCAGTCACAGTAATAGGAGTGTTATTATACCTATTCATTAAACACAGCACTGATTGTAAAGTCAATAGAAGCGTTCTTGCGTTATTCACTAAACACAGAGCTGATTTTACAAAATCAATGAAAAGTCTTTACTAATGTGATATTGATGTTTTTACAGTGCTGAACCACCTTGAAGATCTTTATGTTCAATTTTCAGAAATTATCGACACGAATTGGGTTTTTTATAATCTGCTAAGACACGGTGTTTTTTATCATTAAAATAGCTTTCAACATAACTGTGGTAGCATGTTCCACTTTTCCTGGTAAACATGGATGCAGCAGCCCATAATGGAAATTCATGTGCAATTAATTTAACAAAATCTTCTATAAACGTTTATTAAAGAAACCATTTGGCTCAACACCTTTCTCGTCTATTTCTTCAGCTGATAATTTAATATTATTTATCCATTTCTGAATGATAGAGCTAGGTTCTACATCATTCCCAATATTATCGATGATATTTTTAGTTTCTTGATATTGTTGACGTCTCATCATTATTTCATTATATGCACGATTACTGATCAGGAGCTCTAATTCTTTCGTATTTCTATCACACTTTTTCCGGTTCTTAATACTGAATCTTGGTATTGTTAATGCAAACTATAAAAATCTTT